>JADRCD010198891.1:0-40384 GCA_019843815.1 Montemys delectorum | reverse complement strand
AGTGCTCTGATATAGCAACTCTATAATTCTTTTAGAGACTAGGGGCCATTCTTTAGGAAAGTCACCTCAAGTACCTAGAAAAACAAAGCTTTGTAGGCTGGAAAAAACCTAGGGCTTCGGCTCCATGACTTCAGAAAAGAATTTGTTCCAGCCTTCACTATATTTACAGTTTGCATCTGAACACATTTATATTTTCCCAGGTGCCCCATTAAGCAGAAAGTGAGAACCAAAATCACAAATTTGATCACAGCAAAGTTTGCTCATCTCCACAGTGTCCTGTCTGACTTTAACCACAGCCTACTGATCTAGCATCTGTTCACACCCAATACAACCGAAACTCAAAGGAGTCTAGTCTCACCTATTTAAACCAGAAACCTCTTTTGCACATTCTTAGAATCCTAAAACATGCCTCACCTACATTATAGAAGCAATGCTGATCTCATAATAGTAATCACTGACGGCAGCTTCAACAGTAAACTTGTTGCCCGGAGTCTTATAAAGCACACAGAAGAGTCTAGAGGTGTTCATGGGCACAAAGCGTCCTTTATCTTGCTTTAGTTGTGGAAATATCACCTACTGACTATCTCATAAACCATCTGCTAGCCACATCAATGGCTTTAAATAATGGAAAATGTAAATCTGGGCACGGTAGAGCACACCTGTAATTCCAGCACCCAGGGACCAATCAGCAGAACCATCACAGGTTTGAGGCCAGCTTGGCTACACAGTGAGTCTTCCTTAAAAACAATTAGAAAAAAAAGAAAAATGACTGAAATTATATTCCATGTACAACTTTAAATGGCTGAATTTAAAGAGCCACAGAGCTCTTAAGACATTTAACTTTAATAATCCAAACCTGTCCTACACACTCACAGCATCATTTGCCACAAAGGCCAGGCATAAAGCAACTACTGTAAGAGAATGTCTTCCTTTCTCATGATTCAGTCAACATACCAAGATCCTTTCTCTCTGAATTATTCTGACATCTTACTACACTGCCTGCATGCTTTGAGATTTCTTTCAATGTAGACCACCTCAGTGCCTGCTGAATTTAGCATATTTATCTTCCATAAGCCAATCACAAATAATCACAACACAGACAAGAACAACTAACCTCCCCTCACTACAGACAACACATGCAACCTCTCCTGGGTGCTTCAGTAGGCAGCGCCAACTAAGCAGATCTTCCATGGTAACCACTAAGAACAGTAGGTCCTTTCCCAGCACACTACGCTGCAGAGCTAACACAACAATGTATCATCTTGATAAGTCTTCAATACCAACAAAACAGCTGCATCAGCCTTTACCTTTAAGAGAGTCAGGCCCACTTCGAGTATCCCTCTTCACCCATGCAGCCTCCTGGGCATACTGTGTAGGGCTTGCTTGTGAAGAGGCTTCCCCAAGGTTTTCCAACAAAATTTTCATTAAAACTGTCAAGTCATCTTGACTGAGAGCAACCTGAAAACCACCATAATTAATTTATGTAACATAAGAAAAAGCATAGTAAAGTAAAAACATAGTCTTTATAGCCTTTATAGATGAATAAGTGATTCATCTATTTTTGAAAGAGAGAGAACACATGTGCAGAGACTACAGCATCAGTAGAGGCACATGCCTCCAGTGCAGCCAGATCCTCTGGAAGCCAATGCCCTTCCTGCCTGACCCAGGACCACAACACCGTTGCCTAGGTCTCACTCCAGTCTCCACCCTGCTCCTCTCTCATTTCACCTGGCACCAGTGCCTTTGCTATGGCCTCCTTGCCTCCAAGCTTAATTCAGAGAGGTGTTCAGCTTCTGACCTCTACCAGAACTGAGATGTTCTCTTGCTCTGTAGCTCTGTTCTCAGCACAGACACAACTGGATATACACAAAAATATCTGTTTATCTTAGCAAGCAATAGTACCTCTTATAATCACATCGAATCCAACTGCTGAGTACTTCCTAAAGCCATCATGCATACCAGGAAGGCAGCATCTCCCTTTTACTGTTACAAAAAGGTGAGATGAAAAGAAAGAACAAAAACCTCAAGACAGATCTGTATCAGCTCTATGCCTTCAAGCTCTGTATGAGCCAAGTTTCTCAGGTTCTTTAATGCAAGTCTTTTTTATCTTTAGGACATGAATAATAACACCTTTCTAGTGGAGAGCTGAATATCATGAAGCAGCCAGACTGAATGAGACTGCCAAAGGCTATGAAGATCCATTAATTCAAGCTTTGCTTTGAAGGTCCTCATCCTTGTCCTTGGACAACCCTCCCTCCCCACAGCACATACAGCAGTCTGTATAAAACACAAGCATGCATACTCTTCAAGCTCTGTCTAGCTTCCTGCCTATATGACGATGGCAGGACACAAAACACCAGGTAATAGCCAGGTCCTTTTTGCTTATCCCAAGCCCAGTCCTCTGGTAACAACTGTGGCATCTACTTTAAAACTTCCTTGGGTGTCCATTCCTACTTGTGATGTTACCCAAGGTGACAGACCTTTCTTCAGACTAGCCAAAATGAGAAACTGCATCACCTATTGCCCTTCCATACATCTAGAGGACAATGCCGACAGCCAACCCCAAGGTTTCTAAGACCTGTCCAAGTGATCTACTAGAAACAAACTGCTGGGGTCATCTAGTGATATCCTTCCTAGTTTAACACTTGACCTCAGAAACCCAAACAGACCCAAACTACACCTCTGAAAATACTGCTGCTTCCCACATAAATGCACATGCCTGCTCAAATAACTATTTCCTAAATAAAAAAGGTCCCTATACATTGTAATACTCGTCAAGCTTTTGTGCCTCAATACATGCAAATCATGCATCAATAAAACATCCCTAAACCTAGGAAGAATACTTTTCTTTTAAACATAGTATCTAAGCCTCACTTTTAATTCTCTGACAATTTCACTACATTAGGAAATTAATCGCTGCCGGGAAGTGGTGGTGTATGCCTTTAATCCCAGCACTTGGGAAGCAGAGGCAGGTGGATTTCTGAGTTCGAGGCCAGCCTGGTCTACAGAGTGAGTTCCAGGACAGCCAGGGCTATACAGAGAAACCCTGTCTTAAAAAACCAAAAAAAAAAAAGAAGAAGAAGAAGAAGAAGAAGAAGAAGAAGAAGAAGAAGAAGAAGAAGAAGAAGAAGAAGAAGAAGAAGAAGAAGAAGAAATTAATCAAATTTTCTAAATTAAGAAAGATATTTCCAGTAGATCCCCACTGGCCAGATACTGGTTTTACCAAATGCCTAACAACGTAGAATAAAGGTCAATGTGGGACAAGGATAACCTCACTGCTGGTTTTCAGACACAACAGGAACTGCACTGCCAGCAAGGCAAGCCTCCCCAGCACTTTCCACAATTTAGAGACTCACCTGCATAGGCTTAAGTTTTCCCTTTATCTCCATGCCTGGGATCTGTGTGTACCATCCTGCTGACAAATTCCGCTGTATGGACAAAAGCATGTTCACTGGTTTTAAGATTTCAATGTCATGCTGAGGGGAGTCAGCCTGTAAAACAGTTCTGAAAGAAAAATGAGGATTTTTTTATAAATATCTCTGTACTTTTAAATTTACTTAAAATGAGGACTGCCATGTTCCAAAAGTGTTTATAACACTTTCCTAAATATTTAAAAGCTGTGATCAGAATTATTTTAGAACATGTTTCTAGAGTAGATTTATATGCAGAGCTACTGGAAACAATAAACCCAGACAAACTTTATATCAGGTCTGAAGAATTGTCTATGATCACCAAGACAATGTTGTGTATACAAAGACCATACCTTGCTAAAACTGAATCATAAAAAACTCACTGTGCATTTATCCCTTAATATGGTCCTCCAAACTCAAGGAGAAAAACATATCAACTCTACAAGTTACTGACCATATAACAAGAGCTATTTCTAATCTGTCTACCACTAACCCTTCACATAACCGAGTAAGAACTGCTTCTCATAGCATCAAGGCTTTCCCACTGTGATTCAGGGACTCTGGGATGCTTCCCTGAAAACTAAATGTAACAAGGCTTAGGAGTAAGCGTTTTAAATTGTACTATAAATCAGGAAGGTCTCTCCCACAAAGAAAAATAGCTATGTGGAACTTAGGAAAACAAAAACAAATGTTACTGAGAACATTAGCGTTTACCATCTTGACTATCTCATTATGTTAACTAAGCTCATCTCGAACTCGTGAACTCATGGCCTGCTCACCTCAGCATCCTGAATAGGTGGGAATAGAGGCATATGGACCATCCCCATTCCTCATTAGGAAATTTGAATTTTACAAGTATTTTTTAAAGAATGAAAAGAATAACCATACTGTAGAATTAAAACAGAACACAGGCCCTACCAAGCACACTGCTATTAACCACTGGCCAGAAAGCAGTAGTCAAAGTCTCCTGATTGGAATAAACAAAGAATAAGAGTTATGATCATTACAGAAATTACTGCAGGTGAAAAAAAGTGTATGACAATGCACAGAAATCAACAAACAGCTTGATGACACACATGTACCTGGAGAGCTTCAGCTGAGTAAGCTGGATGCTCATATTGTCGGCCACTGGAGGAACAGCGAGCTGCTCCACAGAAACCAAGCTAAACTTGTTCTCAACTCTGATCAAGCCCAGATCTGCTATAACGACATTAGGTGACACAGAAGACTGGGGAATAGTGATGACAGGTGCTTTCAAATCGATGTCCATCAGAAGCCGGAAGCTCTTCTGGGCCAGGTCCTTCACACTGGATGCAGCTCTCTCTGCAGCCTGGACTGTGGCTGTGCTCAAGGCTTCCTTGGCAGCTTGGAAATTGTTGAGGAAGCTCTGTTAGGAGAGAATGACAGATGGACACAGTCCCCCAAGGAAATGAAATGGAAGCTCAATGGAGAGGGCACAAGTGAGAAACGTGATTTATGACTTAAACACCATTTTCCTGAGAATAACCAGGCACCTTAATTGGAATTTAAATGAAAAGGATGTTGGACAGTACTCTATTCCAAAGCAGACTCCATTCTGTACTTTGAAATTCTAAGAACGAACTTATCAGCAACTAATGCCTTAGCAGCTCATTAATGAAGATTTTTTTTTGTATTGTACTAGAGATATGCAAATATGGTTGTCTATCATCTGGCAATCATTAACAGGAATCAAAAGTTATTTGTGGTTAAGATACACTTTACCTCCATTTCAACTGAAAATAAAGTATTTTCCAAGTGAAGAATCTAAAAACAATATTCTTAGCATGCATCCATTAATCATACAGAGTGACTTCATCTCTCTCACTACCCCAAGATACGCACATTCTAAAAACACAAACATGGTGGTTTAGATATATAAATGGATGACCAGTAAGCTCATGAACTAGCAGGTTTAAACTCTTCAGACCAAGATTTGTAAGGATCCAGTAAAAATAAGAATTTCATGGCCAAAATTTCGTGGCCTTGTTTACCACAAACATAGTCAAAACTCTAACTTTCAATATTTGTTTTTCAATTACATGATGACTTTTGGGCATTATACCAAATACTAATATTGAAAAGCCCTAAATTACAATGTTAAATCATACAAACAATAAGATACATAAAAATAATAGCTGAATATGGTGGTGTACACCTTTAATTCTCAGCACTTGGGAGGTAGAGGCAGGAAGATTAGGAATTCAAAGTCATCCTAGACTACACAGTGAACTTGAAGCCAGTCTGGGCTAAATGAGATCCTGTGTATTAAAAAACAAGTACTAACAAACAAACAGTGCATACATGTGTATGTGTACATACACGTGTATGTGTATGTGTACATGCATAAATAAAAATAAAATAACAAAAAGTACTTTAAAAGTACTATGAAAATGTTAAAGAATGATAGATTTTACATTCAAAACAATGATTAAAGCTTCCATTTTGGAGCCAGCAACATGACACACCTGGCAAAGGTGCTTACTGACCAAGCCTGGCAATGTGAATTTGATCCTGGAACCAATGAAAGGTAGAAGGAGAAAGCTAACTCCACAATGTTATCCTCTGGCTGGCAAACAGGATGCTGTGGCATGCACGCCCATACACATCATACATGTGTACATGTACATGTATTTTAAGAATTAACTTCCATTTTCTTTACCAACATTTAAAAGGTTTACTTAATTAGAACACTGTTCAGAGTTTGGGTGTTTACACAGCCCTTCATTATGTCTGAACCTTAAATGCTCGTCAAGGAACCTGCATTGAGGATTGGGCTAGCAAGCTGCAACACCACTGACAACACTGTGACTACTAGAAAGGAGGGGCTGGTGGAAGGAAGTGTAGTCACTGGGAGCATGCTCTATATGGGGACCCTGGGACCTGGCCCCATCTCTCCTCTCTGTTCTCCAGCATCCGTGAGGTCATCATCCCTGCCCAGCACACACCCTCCTTCAGAATGGTCTCCCTGATCACAAACCCTCAAGCAAGAGAGCAGAGCAATGGAGGAGAAACTCTGGTTCAGGTGCATAGCCACAATACTTATACTTCAGTAAGAAATAAAAACAAGTAAAGTGAACTTACCAAGAGAGACATAAAGAATTTATGAACATAGACAATCTGAATACAGCCCACTTTGAGACTAAGTCTGCCATCCACTTTAGACATATCACCATAATTCTTTCCTTCTGTGGCATCTGGATACAGACTCATCTGGACCCGGAAGACTTCATCTCCCAAAATAGAGACGGCCTGACATTACAAGACAATCAATCGGTTATTATGTCAGAGCTACAGAGCCCTGCTCTCTGGATCCTCAGGACACTTCCTGACCACAGGAGCCTGACAGGTGAAAAAGCCACACAGAAATTCAACATCAGCAACACTCTCCATTTCTATATATGTCACCTCATTGATAAAGTACCGACCCACCACTGAGCTTCCCAGGACTAACTTTTCCAAATCATTACGCATGACCTCCCATCTTCATCCGCAGCTCTAATGTGCCCACCAATGTGTCAGACAAATAACAAATGTATAGTGGCATCTGGTCCCCAAAAGCCACACTACAACACAGAAATTGGTTTTGTGATTACCTTTTTGTGAATGGACAGTGAATCAACATTCATAACTATGATATTCTTAAGTCTGGCAAACACATCAGTCTGCTTTGGCTTCACAGAAATCGAGGCATCCATTCCTACAAAAGAGACACCATTTCAGATAGAAGAGACACCATTTACAGATATTTCCTTTTTATGAGCAAACTCAAAAGCACTAACATACAACTGAAATACAAGAAAAATAAAAAGTACTACGGAACATGTTAACACAGTCACCTCCCATGTGTGTGGTATCTAAAAAAGGTGGAACCACTTTTAAGTCAGCATACTCCTCATACATAACAGTTGAGGAAATTTAAAAATAAAACCAAAAAGTTGTAAGTAAATCAGTAACATATTCTCTGAAAACATTATGCTATACATTGGTTCAACCAGAGCCACTCACTTGGGGAGACTTAGTATTTTCCAATGCACTTCATAAACATGTGTTTTTAAAGCTGAAATTAAAGAGCATTGCCTTACAGCTAAGAATTATTTCTACAATAATTTATATCTATGGTAATCTTCTAACGTCAGAAGTTTGCCATGCTCATTATATCAAGGACAAGAGACCGCCTACAGCTAAGACTTAGCCATGTTTGCTGAATACGGCTGACGTTTCAATCTTCTGAAACTGCTTACAACATCCAATGCACTTGTTCACTCACACACAAATATCACCCTCACAACAACGTTTACAGGGGGAAGTAAGGAACAGAAAGTTATATTAAACTGCTCAACATGAGCCTGTGGTTAGCTTCAAGGTCTGAGCCATGTTGGCCTTCTCAGAACTTACTGTATAACCTGAGGCTGAAGTCTTAAACCAAAAAAAGCTTAAAATATCTTTTAGAAATTAATTTTGCTAAGCCAAATATGCTCAAAATCCAAGGGAAAATAAGGATAATGACTTTCCTTTTTACCCTATGACAGTTACTACGAGTTCTCTTATTCTGAAAAGGAAACCTTATAATGTTTCAGAAAACCTTCAGATGTTTTCTGAAAATTTTTAAATGGAGAATGAATATCTCATGTCAGTAATAAATCATAACTATTTTCAAAGTACATTTGTTCAAAGCTTGCATATATTTTCAATACAAAGCAATCCAGCCATCTTTCTAATATATATGTAAAAAGAATTACTTACCATGTATTTTAATTTCTGCTATGTTACTCTTGTGATCACAAATGAAGATGTTAAAGGCATTTAACTCAGCTGTGACCTTCAAATCAAACATGTCACCCTCATAAGAGCTGGGTACTGAAAAGCAGTGGAAACCAGAGGTCAGAGTTGCATGATGCGCAAAGATGAGAAAACACAGTATATTCACCAATAAAAATCATATAACGTACAAAAGGAACCACTAAAGTCTCTGTTAAGGCAATATAAATATGGACTTCGCCACTCAGATAAAACCTAGCAAGTTGTCCTTCAGTTATGAATAAGGACAACCACAACACCTGGATGGTACCATTCTCTAGGTGAACATGCTCCTGACACTGTTTCTCCTAGGGAAAAAAAAAGGAAACCCTCTAAATTAGAGTCTAGAACTTGGTTAGTACAAAAAGTTTAATTAGTTACGTCACATACTAGATCAAAGAATAATTCATGAAAATTGAGATTAGACAATCAATGAAATTCACTATAATTTAATGATTATTTATGTTCTTTACATGTTCTTTAATGAAAAAAAAAAACCCAGCTTCTTCAGATTATATATATCATGAGTCCATAATTAATTCTACAACAGAGTCACCAAGAAAAGTACATGTATTAGAGTTTAAAAAAAAATCACCAAAAAAATGTGTATGTAAGAAAATAGTCAAGCTGAGTGCATTAGCAAATCTTGAAAGAGGCTAAAGTGGAAGGATTATCTGAGTTTGAGGCTAGACTGAGCTATACAGTGAGCTCAAGACCAGCTGTTATTTCAAAACAACCGAATAAATAAATAAATAAATAAACAAATAAAAGAATCACAACTAAATGGTTTTAATTTTTGTGTAGGTCCTTATTTATTTAGACTACACTTTCCCATGACTCTGTCTTACATGCTGGAACCAGAATCTTCCTATAAATAAAAAGCATGAGGCTCTCAAGTTTTAATCCTAATATTATAGGCTGTTTGCTGTCTCAATATCTGATGCAGGATAAAGAAGCCATAAAGTCAAGTTGTGCAATAAAACCAGAGAATAGTTCAGCTGGGCTAATGCTGCTTGGACATTGGATGTAGCTTGAACACTGGCCTTGCATTTACTCAGATGAGCTATGAATGGTATATGCATATGTAATAAAGAGATGACATTTCTAAGAAAACTCTCTCTTAAAGACCTTAGCTTATTAAGCACACTATGATAAAGAAGTCAGGTGTGATGGCCACATTTAGCAAGCTCTCACATTCAGGAGACTGAGGCCAGCCTGGTCTACACAGCAAGACACTGTCAAAACAAGGTAGCTGGGCAGTGGTGGCATCCGCCTTTAATCCCAGCACTTGGGAGGCAGAGGCAGGCGGATTTCCGAGTTCAAGGCCAGCCTGGTCTACAGAGTGAGTTCCAGGACAGCCAGGGCTACACAGAGAAAGCCCATCTCAGGAAAAAAAAAAAAAAAAACAAAACAAAACAAGGTAAAATTCTGCTTCTAATCACATTCTTTTTCTATGATTTTAAAAGCTGAGATCCTTGTATCAGATTCAATAGTACTAAAAAGTTTACACGTAAGATATCAGTAACATAGATATAATTCAAGGGGGAAATAATCAGAAATTTATATAATTTTAAAAAATAATTAAATGTTTGAATTAAAAATCAAGCACATGTTCTTCATTCATTCAGTACTTTATATCCAACATTTCAGAATACAAGTAATGTACATAGTGAACATAGATCACTTCTATGTGTGTGACTGAAAGAGAGAAGAGATCAGAGGTCAGGCTGGGGCCCAAAAAGAACTCACAGCGGCTGTGCACAGCAGCACTGATTGAAGAGGGTCTCTGTGGGTGAGCATGAATCACCATGTTTTAACTTCTTACCTTCTCACTGTTACTAGACAGAAGGCTGAAAGATGTGTTGATGCTAAGAACCTACAAATTCTATTTCATAAAAGAGCCAGAGGGTAAAATCCACTAGAAGTACATGATTACCATTAACGTTTATTTCCAATTCTTTAATAAACTGACATGCAACCCTGTAAGAACTGAAGCTGCTTTTTTCTGAAGCTATACTCATCTGTTAAACACGGTGTTCATCAAGGGGCTGACATTCATCCTAGCTGCAAACACGAGTTATTCTACGAGAGCACATAGGAGAGACTGATACCAGCTTTGATGGCAAGACTTCTGGATTCCCCCACAAGCGGCTTTAGCTCAGATTCCTTCTTAGGGGAGGAAGAGTCAGAGGGTGGAACAGCAGACGACAAAAAATCCATGAGAGAAAGTAAAGCCTCCAAATGAAGCACCAAGTCCAAGGTCGAAAACGAAACCTAAGGCAACACCAGAAACAAGAACTTCAGGGATGTTCATACCGTTGTGGGATCCATTGTGCTGATGGGGATATGGTCATGCCACTAAGGGTCAGGCACTCTACTGTGGGGGATGGTGGGTGGTCATGCCACTGGAGGACAGTGACACCACTGGGGGAACAGTGGTCATGTCAAGGGGTCACAGTGACACCACTGGGTTGACTTTCTGTTAGTGTATGTAACTAACATAAGAATAGTTCAATCCTTTCTAAATAATTAAGAATGAATTACTAGTATCATTTTAGTCCTTTTCATTACTATTATACTGTCAATCTTTACATTTGGCAACAAACAAATGTTCTGCCCACTCACAGTACAGACAATAATTCTAACCTCAACCAAGCTTGATGGTCTTAAATGAAGGCACAGGAGTATTCCTACACTGACTACATATGGACTGTGTATGTCTATACTGGACTGTGACTATCCTTGTCATTAATCTTAATTCTAACTCTAAAGCCAACACAGAATTCAAATGTTCAGTGCTGCCAGCAACATCAAGCCAAATAACTATGTTATACTAAAGTAAACAAAATTTTCTAAAAATTGTTTGTATATGCAACAAACAATTTTTAATTCACATTTTAAAATAATCTTTCAGAAACAAGTTTTGACAAGACCTTTATTTTTTATGTCTATTACTACTGCCCCAATTCTAATTTTAGATCCTACATCTTACAGCTGAAAGTGGCATCAAGCTCCACTGAATTTCAAGAAACTAATCTTAAGATGAATTACAAAAGACTTACCTTCAGCTTCTGTTTGGTATTATCATGAAGAGTCTTAAAGTCTGGTCCATCACTGTCTGCCTATAAGCAATTGATAATTAAACCATGGAGTTAAAAACAGTAAAAGTTCACACACTGAAAACATATATATTTTACAACTTAAGTATTCTATTAAGAACCAACAAAGATGTTTCTTATAGGCAAATAAGAATATGACCCCAAAACTGACCACATAAATATGGTCTACATCTTGTAGATGCAAAATCTCAGGTTCCTTATTCTACTCCAAATGAGATGTCAGAGCATATAATTAGATAGGGCTATCCAAACGCGGAAACTGCTGCTACCTAATTTATAACACAGCTTGCTTCAGGATACGGCTCAGCTTTGCCTGTTCACTCCTATTTATTCAACTCCCCGGGGAAGCTCATTAGGTTAATGGAGTATAAACGATTTTGATATGCTTCTATAATTCATCATCAACCAACTTGGACTGAAAAACTTAGGGAAGAATTTAAATACTAAGAATGATAGGAAAATAAGTAATTTCATACATTTAAATATTAATCCCAGAAATGAAATGAGGTTTTGTGATGCTAAACTTTGTCAACTTCACAAAACCTAGAGTCATCTGGAAAGCAGGTCTCAATATGAATTGTCTACAATGGGCTATCCTGTGGATATGTCTATAGGAAGTTTTCTTCAGTTAACTGATATAGGAAGATCCAGCCCACTGTGGGCCATGCCATTCCCGAAGCAAGAGGTCTTTAATGGTACAATAGTAGGGAAAGAGCGCTGGACACAAACAAGCAGGAAACATGTATGTGTTCATCTTTCTCTGCTCTTGAATGTGGATGTGTGATGTCCTGTCCTGATTTACCCACAATGATAGACTGAATTATAAGGTGACAGTAACCCTTTCTCTACTAAACGGACTTTCTGTCAGGGTATTTATCACAGCAGCAGAAGAAACTAGAGCAGATACCTTAATGAACAGCATTTTCAGGAGGGTTCCATCAGACACATCAGAGGTGTTGACAATGTGCAGAGGCTCGCCTTTAGAATCTGGAAGGGAAAAGACTAGTCCAATCTTATCAGCCTTCAACACCTCAAACATCTTGTAAAACAGACTCAGTCAGTTACACAGAGAAATGCTCATTAGAGAAGTGTACATAAAACAGGCAAATGTATTATACTATCTACAAATCATACCAAGGTAAGCCTAACTTTGAAAAACTGGAAAGAAAAATCAAAGACCACAAAATTAACAAATCTAAACAGCTCTAGTCAAGAACATCTCTTATATATAGTAGTACTACAGGTATTATCCTCATGTGAACAAACATGACAGAAGAAATAGCAGCTATAAAATACAAGAAGGGATTATTCTCAACACAAGTTTATCCTATTCTCAACACAAGTTTATCTTCTCAAAAATGCTCCACAGAGTCCTTTAGAAGCTTAAGCAAACAAGAACTTATAACTCAGATAGCCTCAGACTTAAACAGTGAATTGCCCATTAAACTACAGCTTCATAGTCAGTCACTTGGGAGGAAGTGAGACTAGCCAGTGAGGCTACATGTCTCCTTCTATATATTTATGTTTTGCTTAACATTTACTTTTTATAAGCACACATTAATGTGATTTAAAACAGACCTTAACATTCATGTGATTTGCAACAAAATCAATATAAAGTTAGGCTTCTTAATGAATTAAGTTTCAAAAGGGGTCTTTGGGTTCTGGGATTTGACTTCTTAATGTCACTATAACCATTTAGGTGAGATTTATTAAAGCATCACCAACAAATTAGACATGTAAGGAATAGACATAGTACATAGAAGAATGCAGAAAATGAGCCCTGTGTTTATATTGATCTTAAGACCTGCATTGTCTTTCCACAGATGGGTCTGCACACTCACCAGGGAAGTCGAAACACCGCATGGTAATTTTTCTGAGGTATGCTTCAGCAGTCATGTCATGAGCTTTTACTTTAGCTTCCAACCCAAGATGCAGGATCTTTAGTTCATGTAAGGGGCTTCCTTTCTTTTCTGCTTTTTTCATCAAAGTAACCACAACCTAAAAGAATGTGCATGGATTGTCACAAACTGTTTCACTACTGTACAATGCCAATAAGAACTTGGTAGCTACAAGAAGCAAAGCAAAGAAATTCACACAAGAAAAAGATATTCTGAGCCTGAAAAATATCTATTATTATTTACATTATACACATTTGAAATACCACTACTGTTTTCTACTGACTTTCAAAGGTGAAATATCTAACTAAATAACAAGTAAAAATAATTAATTAATTAATTAAATAAAATAAAAGGGCACATGGAAGAGTGGCCAGAAGGAAGGCAAGTAGCAGTCCAATCCTAGAAGTCGGAATCGATGAGCAGCTTCTGTCTGAAATTCTGTTGAAAGCAGCTGCTGGTTTTTACACTAATCTCTAAGCAAGGCTTCTAAACCTTAGGTGCTATCCTGTCCATAATAGGTCACATGAGCACTTGTGTCTCTACACAGCAGTTGGCAGTTCCCTGTATACAGTAGCAGCATAACACCAAACACCTATCTAGCAGGCACAGACTCCTCTCCTCCAGCTCAACCAGGCCTGCAGGGACGGAGCTGTCACAGCATAGACAATAAATGCTAGGAAAAGAACGTATGCATTTTCATGTCCACCCCTTTCTATCTATGCCCATCCATTCTATCTAACTGGCCTCTTTATCCAATCCATTTTCTCAAACTATTTATTTATTTTACTTTACAAACTCCATTCAAATGTCACTTCCTCCCAGAAACCTTTCCTAACCCTTTCTGCCTGCTCATATGCCCAGTCACTACCATTTATACTACAGGCTCTAAAAGTAGCCTATCCTGAGCATATTTTTAATGGAAATGCACCACTATATTTAGAACCTATTTATTTTCTAATGTATCATTGGTTCTGGCACACACACACTGCACAGCTGTTGAATAGATAGCATTTGTAAATGTACAAGATCTGTGCTTTATTCTATGAAGAGTTTCTGACATTTATTTATAAAAGATTCCTATATCTCCCTCTCTTGCCCTTCTTACATGAAAATTCAATACAAGCCACATTGTAACATCCTATGATGACTAAAAAGCAAGTTACATGAAGTGCTTCCATTTCTCTTTTAAAAGAAAAAAAAAAAGAAAAAAGAAACCTGGATCCCTAAAATGTAACTGGTTCTTAGAAAATTTTCAAATTTTAAAGTACATTAAAAGTCTAAGGTAGTTTTCATACATATTACTTATAAATTTAGCTTAATAGAAATATCTATAATCTGTTTACCTCACTTTATAAAATGTGATAAAATTACACACCTCTTTAATTTCAAAGTTCAACAGTACATTAATGATGTCTAGGGATCTGGTCTCTTCCACTCTGGCTGCTGGCGCACCTCGTGTGGTGTGCACACCCTGCGCTGTAGGGACCTCTCGGCATGCTTTAGTCTCACCTAGAGATGTTAAAGAGAAACATGTGCTTCTAGTCTTTCGTTTTTTTCATAGGTACTTGCTGAAAACATGTATGAGCACCTGAAGATCCACAAATCCATATCAGCTCTCAGCCTTAAAAAGCTCATGGTTTAGTAAGAGATAGATACAGTGAAAGTCAGGTCAAAGAGAATCAAGCTGAACCTACTCACAAGAAGCAGGCAAATGTTAATGGGCTGGACATGAAATGCACAGAGAGAGGACAAGGAGGTGAAGGCATATTAATACAGATGAATTACCCACGCGGAGCAGGAGGAGTCCTTCACAGAAAGGACAGCCCGCCTTTTAAAAGTAAGATGAAAACCATACAGGCAAAAAAGATGGCACATGGCAGGGTCTGCAAACAGAGCAGACTGCAGAATGGCTAAGGCATGAGGCGGGTGTAGTGGCTATTCCTGGTTGTCAACTTGACTACGTCTGAAATGAACTACAATCCAGAATTAGAAGGCTCACCTGTGGCCCTAATCTGGAGGCTGAGAGATACAAGTTTCTGACCTGAATCTTGGCATGGAGACCTTGAGGAATAGTGGCTACGAATCCCATAGGATTAACATAGAAAGCTCTATGAGTTCAAGGTCATCTGGGGTTAAAGGTGTGGTGGCACACACCTTTGACCTGGGCCACACTTTTTGCTGGAGACCTATATAAGGACATTGGAAGAAGGAAGGCTCTCTCTGCTTCGCCTGCTTGCCTTGTGGGACTGAGCAACTGCTGGATCCTTGGACTTCCATTCACAACTGCTGCCGTGACTGTTGTTGGGAGTTGATTGTTGGGAGTTGGACTACAAACTGTAAGTCATCAATAAATCCCTTTACTACATAGAGACTACCATAAGTTCTGTGACTCTAGAGAACCCTGACTAAGACAGCGGGTAACCAGAGACAAGGCTGAGAAAGAGGAAGGGGTCATGCATGCCAGTCTAGGAAGGGAAAGAAAGGCTCTGTAGCTGATGCTGTTCTGAACCACATACCACAGCATGCAATAAAAGTGTTTCCTAACCTATAACACACAAATAATAAAGCTCGCATTTGGTAACATATTCCAGACACTTTATGATAAGCTATGCATTGACTGTCTTGCTGAAGTCTTAAACCGCCCTTCTGGGGAAAGAACTTCATTGTCCCCAACTCATAAATGAGCACAATAATTTTTTAAACAAATTTGGAGCTTTGCCCAGTGTTATATGCAAGGGCCAATCTAAGTCCATCAGTCTGACTTGACAGCCTTCACTATCAACTATACAACTATACAGTATTGCAGTTAACATCTTCCTGACCACCAATTCAACACACCAGAGCCCTACAGTATAATATATGCCAGAAACCCACATGGAAAATCTACCCTATTCACTCATACCCTTAGGAAGGCAATACATCTATCATCTTACTTCAGAACTGCATCAAATAAAATTATTGTTAACCAGTTTGGACAGTCACAAAAGAGGATACCCAAGTAATCAAAAGACATATATAAAATAGTTTACTTTGTTAGTAATGAGGACCAAATGAAAACCACAGTACGGCGATGTGGAGATGGCTCAGTGGCTAAAGCACTTGCCATGCAAGCAAGGGGACAAAAGTCTGCATTCCTGAGAACCAAGTAAGAGTTGAGTGTTGTGCAAGCTCACCTATGATTCCAGCCTCATAAGCAGAGACAGAGATCCCTGGAGAAAAGACCAGTAGAGAAGCCACTTGGATGAATCTCATGAATCACAGAAAAGAAGCCAAACAGCAAAGAGCAAACTTGTCATGGCTCCACTCATATAGAATTCATGAAAAGGCAAGATTAAGCATTGAGTATCAGAGGTCTGAAGAGCAGTGAGCTCTGAGTGGGGCAGGGGCAGGGGCAGGGGCAGGGGCAGGCAGGGGCAGGCAGGAGCAGTCTTAGCAGCAGGACCCAGGGAGAAGGGTGCTGAGGACAGTGCTCTGTATTGCTCAGAGAGAGTATGCAGGTGATTCTGGGGTGAACACTTAGAGGTATATGCTTAGACTTGTATACAAGAAAAAAGTGAAAATGTACAGTGAAGTCCTTTTCACTCAGCCAATGGACAAAAGTTTCAGAAAATTGATAAAACTGTTAGAAAGATACAAAAAACAACACAACAGAGTACAAAGAACAAGTTCCTCTAAATCTATAACATTTTAAATTAATCAGAACATATTATAGCCATATAAGAAATTCTCAATTAAATTTTAAATTTTAAGTTAACTTATTAAAACCTTGTATTTACTTTGCTCTTAGTTATATGTGAGTTACATTAATAAAGATTAGACACCCTCTCACTGGTGAGACAGGACAGGTACGCATGCAAAGTAGATATAAAGGGACGTTCCAGTGCAACTTGGATAAAAGTGAAAAACTTAACCTGAATATCTACAATAGCTTGCTAAAAATGATGATTCTTCAACAGAATTTAATGCCAGGAAATCATTAAAAGTGCTGAGGGAGGTCACCACACAGCACAAACATGGGTATGAAGTATATACAACTCCAGCTGTTAATTTAGAAAAGCACCAGCAAAGGGCAGTGAGCACACACACAGGTGCCACCACTTGTTTGAAAAGAACAAGGGTCCATCCCGTGTGTATAAGATATTCATTATATGTGCATACACATGTGTCTATGTTTAAGTGAAAATGCCCATAAGTAATAATTTAAACTTTTTGCTATTTTTATTTTAATATACTATGTTTACTGTGATAAATATTAAAAATTTAAATTATTTTTTAATAATTTAAATTCTTAAACTTTACCCGTCTTATTTAAATATCAGATAAAATACGATGCCAGTCTAGCATTCTTCAATTTTTTTTAATATCCAAATTAAGACTTTCTACAGAGACCCAACACTGGCTAATGGCCCCCCTTCATAATGACCTCCCAACACAAGGGTCAAAAAGGGCTGAACAGTAAGGTCTGCTTAGCTGCAAAGAGACAGTAAGTTTCAGTCACACTTGCATTCAGCAACATCTTGTTATTTTCTAGGCAAAACAAGTTACAATTTGTAAATATGTATTTGTTCACTACATGTTTATTGTGTCTCAGGCTGGAGATGTAACTCGATATTACAGCATGCATCACAGTGCTAGTAAGACCCTGGTTCAATCCCTACTGTGGCAAAACAAATAAACAAACAAAATAGGAACCACTTTAAAACCTGAAAACAAGATTCAGTGTGTACTGAACTACAGAGAGACAGGTGCGCATGTATCACTGCTATCGGCCTCTCACCTATCTCTTGTACTCTAGATTTCCCTTTATCCAAGTCTTCAGTGGCCTCGCCAAGATTTTCTGCCAGTATTCTAAACAGAAGATTAAGATCCTCTTGATTTAGACTAACCTGTGAAATAAGCAAAAAAATGTATTTTAAAATGAAATAACTACAATATAGAAAACAGATTCTCGGTGTAAAACAGGTGTGACCAGGCTGGCCCCTGAGGGGTTACTGCTTGCTTCACTTTCACTTCTGCAACTTTAAATAAAATGTTAAAACATAGAAATAATAATATTTAAAATCAATGTTACCCCTATTGGCTGGTTTTTACTTAAAGTTAATTGTACTTAAAGAAATCTAAGCCATTTTTAAAATAGCAAATTCTGGAAACTATCACTCTTTAAAGAATACAACAGTTATCTTAGGCATATTTCAATCTCCTTAAAAACAAGTGTGTAAATAATACACATTATGAGAGACACTGTAGCAATAAGTAATTTGTGCACAGATTTCTTCAATGGGTGTGAAGCAGATTTAAAAGTTAATAATGCTTAACTGAAAATTAAATTCTACTGGAAACTTTGTTGGACAAAGTTTCACTAAAGTGTTTCTTTCACTATTCAGTAAATAATTTGCACTTTCCTTGTGCACATAAGAAAGCTTTAAGGGTTAAAATGTTAACAGTAAAGTTATTTTCACACATGTACTTACATTCATCGAGTCAAGACGCCCTTTAATTTCTATAACAGGCACCTTATGGTACCAATTTGCAGCTAGATTCCGATTTACAAAAAACTCCAAGTTAATTGGGTGCAACAGCTGAATATCAGGATGGGAGGTGCCTGGCTGGATTGCTGTCCTAGTAAAAATGAGAGGAGAGTATACTCACAGGCTGTCACAGAGAGCAATGAACTATAACATCAAGTAGAGTACCAAGCAATACCTGATGCTCTAGATACTAATGTATAACAGTGTGGCTTGAGAGGTTTCAAAGTTGAGTTAATAATTAACCTATAATCCACTAGCAGAGACAGATTACAATGTGTGATTGAGCAATTAAGAAAATGTTTTGTTTTATTTTAAGACAAGCGTTTCTTCATGTAGCCCTGGCTGCATTGCAACTCCCTTTATAGACTAGGCTGGCCTCAAAATCAGAGATCTGCCTGCCTCTACCTTCTGAGTGCTGGATTTAAAGGCATACACCACCATGCCTGGCCCCCTACACACACAAAAAAATTTTTTTAAATAGGACTTTTTTCTTAAAATCATAGAAAGGAGAACAGAGCTAAAATTTGTTTTGGAATTTTGTTTGTTTTAAATTCATAATGCTACAGATACACAAGAAAAAAATCAAAATAGAATCATTCTAGGAATAATATATTTGTGTCACATTACAATCCTTCAGTCAACAATGGGCCACATCTACCTGAGTGTTCTGCTAAAACAATGGAACAGAAACTACTTGGGACCAAGCACCTGTCACAAAGTCATTCTGCAACACATTTACTCCTGTGTTTGTGGACAAATTGGCTTAGGCACTCCTACCAGATTACCCAGCAGACACATAACATGCAGACAGTTTTACCTATCATATGTATAACGGTCAGGCAGTTATGCAGAATACTTAATGTTTCACAAGATGGTGAATGACCCCATCAGCTGTTTCCTCAGCAACTATACTTCCTACAATTTTAGACTCTCTTCTTCCAACTTGTAAGAAAAATTCACCATAAAGAAAATAGCATCTAATACTCGCAGCCCACTCATCCGTGTCACATGTATTGTGTGTCTTGACTGCATTGAGACATGCAGAAGGACTGACCTAAGCTGATGACAATCACACTGAGATGCTCACAATGACCCTGTCACTGACAGTGCCTTCCTCTGAGTGCATGCTGTGGTTAAGCAGAGGACAGCAGTGTATTTGTAGGTACTGAGACTAAAGACACAACAGTGAGGGAGCAGCAGCACAGAAAATCAGGAAACCAGAAAGCACAGCCATCACTAACGCATTTCAGAAAGCTCCCACGCAGGTTCTCTTCTTGACCTGTAACTGTCTCTTTTTTTTTATTTTGAATAATTAAATCGCCTTTGGTGAGATGAAAATCATTTTCAAATCTTTTTGTGTCTTCACATGCCACACAATATGAGTACTGAGGACACAGTGTGACTTACACAGCTACCAAAATGTGTAAGTTCACTGAAGTCACAAGTCACCAGGAGAGCCAGACCATCAACCTCATGCAGCAAGGTGAAGAGCTGTTACAAGTAAAGATCTGCTGCAGTAGAAACCATCTCAACAGCAGAGGGCCCAAATGGGTGCCACGTGTGATTCCAGGGGTGAGGAGAGGGACCAGGCAGAGGGGGTTACTACAGTGGACATCACTGCAAAACCGATGCCACCTCAGTACTGATCCACATATTAATTTCTAGAAACTACTATTTATATCATGGATTAACATAAGAATAAATGACCCTACTTTGAGAGACACAGGCTAAGGCATTTAGGGACACAGGATCAAGATGTGTATTCTATTATTCTATTCTCTCTCACTTGACCTTTTTTTTTTTTCTTTTCTATTTTTGAGACAGTGTCTCACTGTGTAGCTCTTGCTGTCCTGTATAGACCAGGCTGTCCTCAAAGTCACAGAGATCTGCCTATTTCTGTCTCCCAAGTGCTGGAATTAAAGGTGTGCATCACTACACCTGGCCAAGATTTCTATTCTCAAATGTCTAGCAACCACTGTTTTGAACAGTAATATATACATATCTTAAAACATGTAAGGAAAAAATATTAAACAAATTGGCAGCTCTACATGAAGTCTGTATATACACATGCACTCCAGCTGACCAGAAATTAGAGTTCTTTGCAATGTTTTTTATCAGAAAATGGCTCTGTTAAAGAAACATGAAACATGAAATATGAAAATAGCGTGAGAAATTAGTACATACTTCATAGCACAGCACTGAACATGCTTACCTAGAGAGTTTCAGTTTTGTGAGCTGCACCTCCATTTTGTCGATCACTGGGGGATTTACAGCATCTTCTCCAGACACCAGACTGAACTGATTGTGAACTCTAATTAATCCAAGATCTACCACGACAGCATTGGTGGAGAGAGAAGACTGTGGAATGACAATGACTGGTGCTTTCAAGTCAATATCAACAGAAACACGGAAGCTCCTCTGGGCGAGATCCTTCACACTCGTGGCCGCCTTTTCCGCAGCCTGAGCAGTGGCTGCACTCAGCGCCTCTTTGGCCACCTGGAAATTGTTGAGGAAGTTCTGTGGACAATATGTAAGAGGAGATGTTCAGAAGCAGGGACATCTGTGAATAAGCCTACCTTCTGCTAACACACATGCAATTTCCTCCAAGGGTCTTTGGAGTTAAGCCCTATTCGAGTGATCAGAAGGAACTGAGAAAGGCCAGCTTCAGTGACACACTGTCCAGCCTTGAGTAGTGAGCCCTCACTGAGCAGGAGCAGAAGTGAACACACTTTCAACACTTCAGCACTCAGACAGTTGGCTTCTGTGTGCTCTAGAAAACTAATGTCAACCACAGACAAAAATCATTCAATGACTTAGATTTCAAGAGCTAGAGAGGGCTTTTGGTTACTACTTTCATACATAAACACCAGGCATAATCAAAATGTCCACCGCCTAAAGCCCAAAATTCACAACATGTGTAATCACAGCCCTTACAGTTTCTCGGGGAAATGTGGACATATGAACAGTGACTTTACCAGCAGCGACATAAGGAATTTATGAAGGTAGACAATCTGAATACAGCCGACGTGCAGTGCCATCACGCCATCCACGGTGGACATGTCAGTGTAGGAATCCCCTTCAGTAGCATCCGGATACAAATCCAGGTTAAAGCGGAAAACTTCATTTCCAACTATGGATACAGCCTGAAAAACCAGAAATATGAACATACTCTGCCCAGAAAAGCATTCGCAAAACAAAGCCCCAGTCAGAAAAGTCCTGAGGCTATAATCTTCATAGAAATACATTTAATTTTTAAAATAAGATATTTTAAAATAAAGTCTCTATGCAATAATCAAAAACTAGTAACTATCCATTCAGTGTTACATACTTTCTTATGAACTGTTTTGGGATCGACATCTGTGACAATAATGTTTTCCAGCCTGGCAAAAAGTGACTGCTTCTTTGACTGAAGAGAAAGGGAAGAATCAAGGCCTGAAAAACAAAATTATTGTAATTCTCATAAATATAACAAATATTCCATTTCATTATGATTTAAGGATATACGGAATGTCTAAACTCACATTAATACATTTCCTGTTAAATATTTTTAGTTTTCTAAATAACAGACTTAAATTTTGGTTAAAAGTCTAATTGTGTATGCCCTAGCCCTTACTGAGGAACAGTTGATAGCAGGTTATGAGAAAGAATCATTGCTCTTTGAGGGTGTGACCACTGGAAGGTTACCCATGCTCCCAAATGTGGCCTCACATCCACGCACACTCAGGCAGCACTAACGGGATTTAGTGGGTAACTAAGTATAATAAGGGGACATGAAGTTGAGAGGGGACACGCTGGGAGGACCTGAGAGGAGCTACAATGGGGAAATGGCAGTAGCTATGATCATCTTGCCTAGTATGCACGTATGAAATTCTCAAAGAATAAAAGAAATAGAAAAATACATTAAATATCATTTTCCTATGACAATGAAAAGATTCCTATTATCTTAAGTGTATAATAAAGTGTTTAAAAAAACAAAAACAATAAAATAAAATATAATTACATAAATTTTCAGTTCCCTAGGAGGAAATCTAGTGCAAAGGAATCAATTCAGGATAAGTAAGCATAAAATACATTTTGATGCCTTTATAGATATTAAGTCATTTACATGAAGACTGTGCTGGCTAGTTTTATGTCAACCTGACATGAGCTGGAGTCACTTGAGAAAAGGGACTCTCATCTGAGAAAATGTGTCCATAAGACTAACCTGTAGGTTAAGTCTATAATACACTGCCTTAATTAGTGACTGGTGTGTTAGGGTCCAGCCCACAGTGTATGGTGCCACCCTGGAACAGTGGTCCTGGGTTGTAAAAGAAAGCAGGCTGAGCAAGCCATAAGGGGCAAGCCAGTATGCAGTATTCTTCTATAATTTCTGCTTCAGTTCCTGCTTCCCAGTTCCTGCCCTGCCTTTCTTCAATGATGAAAGGCAACCCTCTCCTCCCTACGTTTTGGTCCTGGTGTTCACAACAGCAGTAAATGTCCTGCCTGAGACGAAAGCTACAAAAGTTTTGTGAACAAAGTTTATATAAGTTTATAGATGTGTCATCAATTTAGAAAGGAAAGAAGAAAACAACTACACTAGCCAGAATTTGGACATCATCTAATTGTAAGCATCCAGTTCAGCCACACCCTGCAACTGTTTGCAGTTCAGAGCTCTCTCCACGTATTTTCTTTAACACTTTCAGAAAGAGAAAGACAACAAAGGGAAGGGGAGAAAATGCTTAGTGTTAAAAAGCTGTAAAAGACTGTGACGCTTTACCTTGTATCTTGATTTCAGCAATATTGCTCTTCTCATCACAGACAGTGACACAGAAAGCATTCAGTTTGGCAAACAACCTGAAGCCAATCACATCACTATCTCTAGAGGACACCATCACTAAAAATAAAGCAAAGGATTCTAGTAAGAGAAGTTTCTTCATACATCTTACATAATATATAGTATATGAGTAAAAATAGTTATAAAACATAAAATACATGTTATACAAACCACATACATATAAAAACAAAAAGTTGAAAGTAAATAGAACATAAAACTCAAAAATGTAAAGTAATGTGCCTAAAGTCACACAGTTTTAAGTCAGAATGTGAACTAAGTTCTTTTGGATTCACATTCTAGAGATTGTCAACATGACATGCAATCTTTGGAGTGCTGGAGAAATGGATCAGAGAACTGGGATCCCAGCACCCACATGGTGACTCACAACAATCTGTCACTTCAGTTCCAGAAGATCCAACACCCTCTTCTGGACTCCATGGGCACTATATACATGTGGTGTACATATATACATGTAGACAGAACACCCAACACATAAAAAATAAGATTATTTAAAAGATGCAAATAGTCCCTGCTGTCATACCTCCAAGGCTCTTTCCTTAAAGGCTGTCCTAAGAGCCCTTCCAGAGCCACTAGGATGGGAAGAAGTACTCAGCAAACACATGGGTTTTCCACTAATAACCATCCAAAAGCAATCCCCAGCCACAAGAAGAAAAACGTTTCTTAAAACAGTAGTATTGCTTATATTTTCCGTGTGTGTGTGTGTGTGTGTGTGTGTGTGTGTGTGTGTGTGTGAGAGAGAGAGAGAGAACAAAGTTTTTAAAAACAATAGTACTGCTTATATATATATTTGCCATGTGTGTGTCTATGTGTAAAAACAAAGTTTCTTAAAATAATAATATTGCTTATATTTGCATTGTATGTCTGTCTGTCTGTCTGAGTTTCTGTATACATGTATGATGCTTTATTTTTTTTTGAATCAAGGACTTTCTATGCTGCCTACCCAAACTGGCCTGGAAATCCTGATCCTCCTGCCTCAGCCTCCCAAGTACTAAAACTGTGAGTATGTTTCACTGCCTATCTAGTACACCTGCTTTATGCACCAGGTGATTCAACTGAGGACAACCCCAGTGACTGGAGATTTGTCTGTTTACTTATTGTGTTTGTTTTGAAAGAGAATGGAATACTATGGCACTGACATTCACCAATAGATAAGTCTACTAACAGTTTCATAATCTTAATGGCATTATTGAGAGGTAATACACTGGTGTGCCTTTGTAGGGCATGGCTTATCTTCAGACCACCTCTGTCTGTCTGCCTATCCACCTCAATCTCTACCATTTGCTTCATCATGTTCTGCCTGGCAACACACAGGCTCAGAAGCAACAGAACCAAGTGTCCATGGGCTGACATCTCTGAAACTGTAGGCAAAACAAAGCTTTGCTCCTTCAAACTGTTGTCCTTGGGTGTTTGCCATGGAGAACACTCATACCTTTCTGGAGGGGTGAGTTCTTCTGTTTCTCAGGTATGCTCTGCATCTCCTGCACCTCCTTGGCCACACTCGTGTTCTGACTGTCTGATGGGATGACGGTTGTCAAGTAGTTAAGAGAAGACAGAAGAGCTTGTGTTTGTAGCAACAGATTCAAAGATGAAAAGGCCACCTGAAAGGGTTTTACAGGGAAAATTAGTTCTTACCCAGTTAACATCTGTGGTCTCAGCAAAGGCTGCCTCCAAGACAGGAAAGGGAGAGAGAGAGAGAAGATCATGACTCCCAGATGTAGGGATACAGGGACAGCAAATGGCACCTACACACTCAGGACACAGGAGAGAGAGCATCACGGTAACTAACTCCATTCCCAAACAAAACAGTCACAGAGCCAGTAACTGCCTCCCCTGGCCATCTGTACAGTCAGCATGTAACTGACTTCCTGGATCTTCAACGGGCTATTGTGATTATAGGAAATGAGTAAAAACCTCCAGTCACCATGGGCTAACAACACATCTAGAAGTGATTCCAAACGGGGCATCCATGACATTTAAGTTTAAGGGGCAGAAACATGAACATGGGCTCAAGTATGAAGTGAGCCGGGTATTTTCAAACAAGATACACTTCTTTAGTAAAAGTTCCTACCTTAACAGTTTGTTCAGTCTTTTCAAAAGTAGTTTGAAAACTAGGCCCATTCCTATCAACCTGAAAAAAATAAAAGTTCCAAGAAGGAATTAAAAGCAAAGTTAATTTTTATAATCTGTGTGTGTGTTTGTGTGTGTGTATTCGCACACAAGTGTGCTCATGAGCACACATACATGCACGCTCATGTGGTGAGAGATGGAGGAAGAGAAAAGGGGAGGTGGAAAGGGAAGGAGAGAAGGTGGGGGAGGGAGAACAACTACTATGGTGGTTCACATAACAATTGCCCCCAAAGCCTCATATATTGAAATGCTTGGTCCCCAGTTGGTGGAAATTTTTGGAAAGGATTAGAAGGTGTGGCCCAGTGAAGGAAATGTATCACTGACAGTAGGCTTTGAGCTTTCAAATATCACACCATTCTTGGTTAGCTCTATGCTTCCTATTTACAAATAAGAATTTAAGCTATAAGCTAAAGCTAATGGTCCTGAACCATGCCTGCCTTCCTACTGCCTGGCTCTCAGCCATGATGGTCATGGACCCTAACCCTTGAGAAGTGTGAGCCACAAATTAAGTGTTTTCTTAATAAGTTGCCTAAGCTGTATGGCTGATTGAAGCATAGGTAACTAAGACAATCATATATCATGTTGCTTATTTTAAAATTACATACATTGTGTTCTTCTTAAGCATGAAGGAACATGCATTCCCTCAGGGAATTGAAGATAAAGTCGAGAAGAGAACACGTAAGGGTCACCTCACCCACCCATCATCTGATGCTTGTACCACTCTGGTAAGAGAAACATCAGTTCTTCACAAATTCAATCTCTAGAGAAAGCTCTGTTGTAGTGGGGTCTTTGTTCTAAGTCAAAAAATTTATCTCGCATCATAAGCACTCCCTGGACTCACTTCTGTCCTTTGGGAACAAAGAAGAAACAAGAACTCTGAAGACTGGCTCCCATGAGCAGCTTTCTTCCCTGGCCACTTTGCTGGCCTCTCCACAGCCATTCTGCTCTGTGCTTTTCCTTAGAAGACCAGTCACTATGTTTTCAGTCAGCTGAGATTCCATTTTAATTCTTGTCTGCTTGTACATTTCCTTCTAACTTATAATCACTTTGAGAACACGAAAAAGCAACTTCAACCCAAGTGTCCAACAGCACAGACATTCAATAACCCTCACAGACAGAACAAAGAGCCAGGGAATCACTAGAATGAAGATAAACACCATCAATTTCTTCCATCCAGTTCACTGGGGTACATTTTCCAGTCCATCCCCAGTCCTGGTTGATCTCTTCTCAACTCAGTCTAACTCCACTTTCCCTTTTTAATGTAGTATACTCAACTAATTGTTTTTAATAAGAAGTGTAGTGGTACAAATATGCCCCAAAGACAGAAGAGCACCTGCTCTGCCCTGGTTTCTGCCTCTGGGTTAGCAGCCCAGCAGCTTTGTAAAATCCCTGTTCTCAAGGAAAGCAGAAGGCTAAGAGCAAGTAACTGCTGAGATGTATTCCTTACACACAGTCATCCTCTCTCCAGGGTACAGTGTGGGGCCCAGACAGCTGTGTCATCCTCTTGTGGCCCTTACCTTGATGTACTCCACTTTTAAAAGATCTAATCCAGGTCTGTCTGAAGAGCTAATCAAGTGAATTGGCTTCTTTCTGGATCCTAAAAGAGAGAAATGTAAATAAGTTGCTTTATGAAAATTTAGAGTGTTCTACATGTCTTTGTCTAGTGGTGTTTTTAAAAAATCCATGTACATTTTCATGACTTTGAAGTGACAAGCATTACTGGTGAAGATATAAGGCAGCTGAAATCCTGACGTTAGATTCCCAACTTACTTAAAACCCTTCACCTTTCACTTGCTTTCATACCATGCTCAAAAAGAGTTGAAACCACTTAAGATATTTTTAAGGACACCTGTGTATTTATAGGCAGCAGAATGAACTATGGGTGTTAAAAATCTGGAAATGTCCATAGCAGGAAGTCTGTATCCAAAAATCGTGCCTACAATTCATTTCTTGGCGCAGCAGAACTGTCAACTCTCAGCTTAGCTACGGTGGAGGTAAAATCCTTTGGTGATGCGAGGGTCATTGAAGTACAGCCTTATTACAATGAAATTCAATGTCTAAAAATTGTTCTTATTTTGGGCTTGTACTACAGTAAGAGCCAAGATTTTAAACTCTACTAAATACAAAACAAATAAGCAAAAAGACTTTATGTATTTATGTTCATATAAGAAAATACTAGTAATGATGTATTATTTTGAAATATACAGTTAATATGTTTGGAGTTATTTAAAATTTATATTGAAAAAATATATTTTCACTATTGCTGTAGATGAGCATCTACATAAGACTGTTAAATTGATTGTTGTTTTACATTAAACAACTTTTATAATACTTTTTTTTATTGTTATAATATTTTATAAATTTTAAGGAATATGACAAAAAAGATATTATAGGTATTGAAGGGGGGATCTCTGGGAGGAGTTGAGGTACAAAAGGGAAACAAGAATGTAATTTAATTCTATTTATTTAAAATATGTTTTTAAATGTTAACAAATTCAGATAAATTGAAATCATGTAACTTTTCTCATCATAATGCAATAAAAGTTAAAAATAAATAAATAAATAGAATCTGGAAATGTGAATTCTAATTCATCTCACAGCTTAACCTACAGCTATTTAACTTTCTCAACTACAAAACAGAAGACTCTAGTGGATTCTTAAATTGTTCATAAGATATTTTATTTATAGTTACTAAACTCAAATAATTTAAACTATGCCTTTGCTTAGATCTGAGGTTGCAGGGAAGAATACAGAAACCTTTTTTAAAAAAGCAAACAAACAAACAAACAACAAACAAAAAACCCAGAGGCTGACCATTCAAACTTTCTTTTTAGTAGGCTGAAGTGATTGACAGCTATAACTGCAGTCTTGTAGCATAGACCTGCCTGGACTATATGGTGAGTCTGAGGCCAGCATGGCTATAGAGTAAGACTTGGTTTCAAAGCCAAAACAAACTTCTCCTTTGAGTTCAAAACTATATCATGTGTGTGGAGACACAGAGGAACTGCCTCCTAAATCTGTGTAGGGAGGGCTGGTTCGTCAACCACTGAATCATGCCCATGCTTCTTTCTGTAAATCCTGCTTCTGGAACAGCGAGAAAGCCACCCCACCATCATCTTTCCCTTTTATAACTTTCTTTAAAGATCTATATGTATGAGTGTTTATTTTCATGTGTTTATGTGCACTCTGTGTGTACCTGGTGCCCTAGGAAGTCAGAAGAAGGGTTGGATCTCCTGGACCAGGGTTACAGACAGTTGTGAGGTGCCATGTGGATGCTGGGAATCAAACCCAGACACCCTCAATGGCTGAGCTCTCTCTCCAGCCCCCTCTCTAGTCTTAACTGACACAAAACACAGCCTAGAAAAATTTATTGTTTACAATTATTACACATGTCTGTAATGTAAATTCTATCATAATCTATTACCTAAGAAAATTAGCAACACTTAGTTGGAGTTTACTTTGGTTTCAACTATTTTCTAAAAATCATAAAAGGTCTTACTATTTGATTATAGTATTGGGCAAATTTGGGGGGAATTTTAATTGTCACTCATTCATACCTCAAATATCTGAGGTATATTGGGGAACTTGCCATGGTAGACAATTTTTTTTTTTTAAAGATTTATTTATTATATGTAAGTACACTGTAGCTGTCTTCAGACACACCAGAAGAGGGCATCTGATCTCATTATAGATGGTTGTGAGCCACTATGTGGTTGCTGGGATTTGAACTGATTACCTCGAGGAGAGCAGTCAGTGCTCTTAACCACTGAGCCATCTCTCTAGCTCTCGTTCTGGCCCATCTGAGGCCATAAGAAATATACTGAAATGATGGACTATAGAAATTTACAAGAGCATGGCCTTTGCATCTTCCAAAATTTTTATTTCTATCATAGTGCCTCTGTGCTGTGCAAATACTACCACAGTGGTTCTCAACCTGTGGGCCACAACCCCCTTCACAGGGGTCCTCCAAGACCATCAGAAAACACAGGTATTACATTACAATTCATAACCATAGCAAACCTACAGTTATGAAGTAGCAACAAAATCATTTTATGTTTGGGGGTCATGACAACGTGAGGAACAGTATTAAAGGGTCACAGCATTAGGACAGCACTAACAGAATGGGCTTCAGTATCCTAAGTTCAGATTCAAATTCTAAAATCCATCATGAACAAGACAAGAGAGTGAGGGCAAGTTATTTTGGGTTATTTAGCCTTTCTCTGCCTGTGAAATGGAAATGATACTCCCTAACATCAATGGACTTTCTGAGGGCATGTACTATAGTGGCTGAGGATGCCAGACCCCAGAATCAGGCTTCTTATATCTCAGTCAGGGCTCTGTCCCATATAGTTGTTTGAACTTGGGTAATAATCAACCTGCATATTGGTTACATGTGAACTGAAGACAGTAACATGGATACTTCATGGCCATGTGCATATTAGTTACATATGAACTGAAGACAGTAACATGGATACTTCACAGCCATGTGCATATTGGTTACATGTGAACTGAAGACAGTAACATGGATACTTCACGGCCATGTGCATATTAGTTACATGTGAACTGAAGACAGTAACATGGATACTTCACAGCCATGTGCATATTGGTTACATGTGAACTGAAGACAGTAACATGGATGCCTAATGGCCATTGTTCTAGAATGGAGTTAGTATTCATAAAATGTTTACTGCACTGTGCATACTATACCCATCATAATGAAATACAAATGTTTCATTATAAACGAGACTATTTCTATTTTCATGGCTGTTACCTTTAATGTCATGGTAATCCAAGCTGATTTTCCTCAAATAGGACACAGCAGTCAGGTCAAATGTCCTCATTGTTGCTTCTGTCCCTAACTGAGTGACATTAAATACTAGAATTGTCTCTTCTTCTTTCTGTTGTTTGGTGAGTTCCAAAACCACCTAAAAGAATCCACAAGGCAGGAGAGAGTTGTTGGTAAGCGAAAGTCATTCTTAAAATGACAGAGGAAAAGTCCTTTCCCACACAGGACACTGCAAGGGTGAACGTTCTAATCACATCCTCACACCAGACACAAAGACTGGGGTTACCCTCGAACTCTAGGATCAGGACTGAAAGCCCATGCAAGTAAGGATAGGGTTCTTAGCATTTTTTTAATTAATAAAAAACTGATAGATTCTTTTGATAACAGCAAAAAGTGAGAGTGTTCATTCCCACAATATTTAAATTGATTATGGAAATGACAGCCAAAATATTCCCCTAATAAAAAAAATCAAAACATGTGCTATAATTTTTAAAAAATATAAGAAATGATGTTGAGAGAATATCTTATGTATTGTATGGATGCTTCACCTGTCAATTAAAAAGCCTATGGCATAGGCATGAGATAAAGGTGGGACATCCGGAGGCAGAAGAGAATTCTGGGATAGAGACCTGCAGGAAATTTGTCTGGGAAGTTGTGAAGAGACAGAAACATGTTACCTGAGCACAGGTAACAAGCCACGTGAAGGAATGTAGGTTAAAATAACGGGATTATCTAAGCTATGATCTACTCAGAGGAGAGCCCAGCTATAAGGCCAAGATATTTGTACATACATTTTGAGTCTGTGTCTTATTTCTGGGAGCATGGGGCTGTGGGGGAAGAACTGAGCCTAACTTCTACAAATGATGGTGGCCAAGATAGCATGGCTGCAGCTGAAGAGAAGAGCAACCACCCTGAAGCATTTGAAGATGGGGTCAAGAGCTCTCCTGATATTGTGGGTCAAAGTGTGAAAAAAAAAGAGACAAGTCAAAAGCCAACGGTAGAAAACAGACCAAGAAAATACCAGCAAGACTAAGATTATCACATCTGACATGACGATTTAGGAAAGCCTGTCATTCAAGAATATCAAAGTCAACCATGAACACCTCTGTATTATTTTGCACTTTATCATCAAACTAATAAAAATTATTTTAGAAAATTTAGAACATAGAAAGGCAACGATGGAGATGGAAAGCTGCAATCGCACCAACGCGGAGATGGGTGCTGTCATTTACAGAGCAAATGTACACATGTAGCTAAAAGGAATCATATGCCTGGCACAGAAATCTCCTATTACCCCCCACATATGCTGTGACCTTCTCCTCTGGTTTTCTTTTCCTGTGTGTCTACTCTTTACAGACAGTCCTCAAGACTGAAGGTCTGGCCTCATAAGCTGTAAGCAACATGTCCCCAGTCAATCCCACCCCCTTTCGGGTTTTGTTTTGTTTGCTATTTTGAAACAGGGTCTTGTTAAGTTAACCAGAATGCCCTGTACCACCAGCAGAGACTAAAGTTGTAATCCTCCTGCATCAGCTTTCTTGATAACTAGAAGTACAGGCCTATACTACCATGCTTGGCTTTCTATGTGACTTTTTCCTTCATGTTGGAATTTAGAAGCTCTGATGTCAAAACCAATAAATTGTTTTCAGCTACCAATTAACATTAACCCCTCTCTTATACAGAAGCCCTGACTAAGCCATCTATCTTTTTTTAAAGCAAAACAACAACAAGAAAAAAAATAGTAGGGCTGGAGAGATGGCTCAGTTGTTAAGAGCACTGACTGATCCTGATATTGAATCCCAGCAACCACATGGTGGCTCACAACCATGTGTAATGAGATCTGATGCCCTCTTCTTGGGTGTCTGAAGACAGCTACAGTGTACTTACATATAATAAATAAAGAAATCTCAAAAAAATGAAATTAACAGTATATATACAGGACAACGACCAATACTATTTAGCTCAAGAGGAAGTTGCACTGCATATGACACACAGACCTATAATCTCAGCACTCTGGAGGGTAAGGTAGGAGGAACGTCCCACATTCAAATAGAGCCAAGGCTACAAAATGAGACAGTGAGTTCAAGGCCAGCCTGGAATCCACAGCTTAACTCCAGCTTTAGGAAAAAATGAAAGGATCTTCTCCATTTTTGTCCCTGCAGTTCTTTTAGACAGGAACAACTCTGGGTCAGAGTTTTTGACTGTGGGATGAAAAGAAGGTCCAGTGACAGGGCCAAATTGGGATCCAGCTCAGGGAGAGGGCCAGGGCCCTGACACTGTTACTGATGCTGTGGTGTGCTTGCAGACAGGGCCATAGCATGGCTGCCCTCTGAGAGTCCCAACCAGCACCTGAAAGAGTCAGATGCAGATACTAGCACCCAACCAATGGACAGAAGCCAGGGACCTCTGTGTTTGAACTGGGGAAAGCTGGAAGAAGCTGAGGAGGAGGATGACCCCATGGAAAGACCAGCAGTCTCAACTGACCTGGACACCTGAGATCTCTCAGACACCGAGCCACCAACCAAGCAGCATACACCAGCTGATATGAGGCCCCCAACACATATACAGCAGAGGACTACCAGGTATGGAGTCAGTCAGAGAAGCAGCACCTAACCCTTGAGAGACTTGGGGCTCCAAGGAGTGGGAGGTCTGGTGGGGTAGGGACATCCTCTCGAAGACGGGGGATGGAGAAGGAGGTGTGGGATGTGGAATAGTCAGAGGGTGGACCAAGAGAAGGATAAAGTTTGAACTGTAAAAGACAGATTAAAGAACCAATAAAAAAATGAAAGGAGCTGGGGAGGGTAATATATACATCCATACATTAAAAACAGAAATCTTATGCAGAAACACAAATCCTAATTAAGAGATCTGAGTTTTTCCAGAATAGATTACATGCACTGATTCTCCTTTAAATCACTTTTAAAAATAATTTCCATGGTTTTGAAACTGTGTGCATTTGTGTACACTCACATGTATCAGCTGGTTTAAAAAAAAAAACTAGAATACACATTTTTAATGCACTTGAAGCTGAGGTCAGCTCATAAACAGAGAAGCACATACCTCTTTAATCTCAAACTTGAGCAGGAGACTAACCAGTTCCTCATTTGGAACCTCAGAAGCTTTTTTCAGTTCTGAGGCTTTTACAGTTCTAGCAGCCTGCGAGTCTCCGTCCTCAGCATCAAAGTACTCCTCATCAGACTCTAAAGGACAGAGACACTCATTAACCCAGACAGCACCCACTGAGAACCCACACAGACACTGAGCCTAGACCTAACACAGTAAACTCCACCTTCAAGTCCCAAAGGGACTTGAACTGACATGTACTAAAACTTAAACCAGACTTATTTTTCACTTTAGTTCATTCGTTCAATAACCAGTAAAATATTTACTGGGCACCACCTATCATCAAGATGTGACTACCGCAATGGACACCAGAGTGGTCAGGCCTTAACCTTGTTAGAGTCACCTTGTGTCTACCAGTCAGCATTCTATATTCTGATCTGAAATTGTAAGGCATCACTTAGCCCTGGTTAGAGAAAAGTATTACAGAGAAATACAATACCTTAATTGAATATTTGGAAAACACTGTCAAGTCCCATTACCCACCCTTAAGACAAACAAACAAACAAACAAACAACTCTTCATTTATCCAACAATGAGACATGAGCATCAAAGAAGAACATGCCCTGAGGTCAGTGTTGGCAGCATGGACTCCTGACTCTCCACAAACACCCTCACTAAGTAGCAATGTATAGGTTTAGTGTCACAGAGAAACAGCACATTCCAATCTTCACCTGATTCCATTCCATCTAGCAATAGCGAAGTCCCAAGAAGACCTTTGGTCCCGCCTGAAAGAACAGGAATCGAGGCTACCTAGCAAAGAATGCAAATATTTTTAATACATGCTAATGAGAAAGAGTAAATAACATGGGTGATATCTCTATATACCGAAAACACAGAAGGTAAGACAAAGGAAGATGGAAAGAAAGATATATGCACAAACATCACAGCCAAATCTTCAAGAAGCTAAAGCAGCCGAATAACAGTCAGCTGGAACCTACAAAATATTAAAATAACTCCCCATTTTTATAAAGGTATAATTATGTACAAATCAAGGGGTAAGTCTATATCTCCGTGTATCACTTACTTGTTGTGGGTAACAATATAAAAGTACACATTTATCATAGGGCTCTTGAAAATGGCATCATTATCAGCTAACTTTCTCAACTTTCTCTTTTCTAAGAAAGTAGAAATCTAACATTTATTTTAAGCTATAAAGATTATTCGATTAAGGTGACCTAGAACATTTAAGGCTCACCCAAAATGGACAATCTCAACTTGAAAATTTATTTGCAAATTTATTTTAAAGCATTGTATTTCTAGTTCTATATAAAGGTATATCTTACAAATTGTGGAGGCCTGCCCCACCCCCAGCAAAGCTGTAGCCATTTTGTTCCATACCTACCAGCTATTTCATAGTGTTGCTGTAACATGCCTGCCAGTCATTGACACAGAAAAATAACTTGACTCTGAGCAAGGTCATGCTGATCACATATCTTGTTATGTTCTGCATGAGATTTGTTAATCTTAAGAATTTCCACAAAGCTTTACGCAGGACCCATCAAATGAAAGGTCAATATGAACTGCTAAGTCTAAAACGGCTTGAATCAGAGCTGACCACTGGATGGCACTTTCTGCACCTGTGTATGAGTTCACTGTAGTTTCTGAAGTTTTAGCCTTTATAAGCTGACAGAGAAAGATGTTCAAGGTTGTAGACTCAGCCCCCAAGTTCTGAGCTACAGCCCTGATCAATCAGTCTTAGGGTATCTCTGAATGACTGAGACCAGTGTTTGTGTGGTTTGTGGGAGACTCCTGAACCCCAACACAAATGTGAACATATTCCTTTCATTTCTGTTGCTTTCTGGTTTTGTTTGTTTGTTTAAAGACAGTATCTCACTATGCAGCCCTACCTAGGCTGCAACTTCCTGTGTAGACCAGGCTGGCCTGGAAAACAGAGATCTGCCTGTCTCTGCACCATCCCACCAGGCCCCATCCTTGTGGTTAGAAAGCCTGTCCTCAAACAACCACCACTACTCTGGAAGTGTGGTTTTCTAGAATTCACCTTGGCTTTTCCTCCAGAGTCACATACTCACCTGTCTCTCTGGAGACTGTGTGGATGACTTCTGTGGCAAGGGTATACTGTTAATCAAACACAGCGCATCTTTTATCTTCTGGTCAGAAATCCTCACATGCATCAAAGGCAGTCCTCCTGACACTTTAAATCTAAGAATACAATTTGACAGTGAGGTCTCAGGGAGGGGAGGGAATGGGCAGGAGACTACAAGGTGAGGTCAAGGGTTTGCCAGCCATGTTTCAATCTTATTACACTTAGCACTCTTAGAGAAGGGAAAGTTCTCTGTGAACCATTTTTCCAAACCTTCTAAAACATACCTTTCTTAAGCAAACCGGTAGTTCTCAACCTGTGAATCAGGACCCCTTTGGGGGAAATCTAAGGACCCTCTCACAGGGTTTGCCTAAGACCATCAGTAAACACACATATTTATATTACAATTCATAGTGGTAGCAAAATCACAGTTATGAAGTAGCAACAAAATAAATATATGGTTGGGAGTCAGTACAACCTAAGGAACTGTATTAAAGGGTCGTAGCACTAGGAAGATTGAGAACCACTGCAGTAAACATTTTTTAAATTAACTTTTTTAAAAACAGGCTTTCACTATGTAGCCCCAGCTGGCCTAGAACTTGCTATGAAATCAGGCTGGCCTCACCTCAGACTCTCTGCCTCCCCGCTGCTGTGATTAGGGGAGTGTACCACCACACACAGCCTGAAGTTCATTAATGCATTATGAAAGTTCTATTGAACACAATTTCTTTCTATTAATATCAAAGTGTCTACCTCGTCATTCTTTACCACCTTGTCGTGCCCTGCTCTGCTTATCCAGAGCTCTGCGCAGCACTTGACAGGTGATGTGTGCACTTATTTCCTGTCCCTTCAGATTGAAATGCAAGCTCCCTGAGGTCACGTTTTGCTGATGAGAGTCCAGTTGGCTTCCACCACTCATTTGTCATCTGGCAGCTGCTTCGCTGTCTTCCTGATACAACATGGCCACCTCCTGTCTTTCTCTGCAGTCCTGACCACAGCTGCTCACAAGCTTGTTGTCCAGCTTACCCTCTGGCTGTCCAGCTAAAACAGACACCTGACTCCTAAATAGGTTCCTGGTATTCAGTACAATAGTATTTAAGTAAAATTCTTAGTATTAATTGTCCCTAGTAGAAAAGAGAAAAGTATCTAATTAATGACCTCCTAAGAAGCTAGGGTGAAATGCAGGTAAAACTCAGAGTGTGCAGAAAAATTATAATAAACCTAGAGTGGAAAACATGAAGATTAAAGAATAAAAACAACTGAGAAATAACTGAATCCAAAAGCTAGCTGATCAGGAAATAGAGAAACAAAGGCACTACTACTTATATCCAGAATGAGAAAACCAACATCTATACACTGTCCTTAGTGTAGGGAGAGAAGATGAGCTCTTTTTACAGCTCAGCTGGTCAAATGCAAACACACAATGCTCACCTAGGAAAACTTCCAACATCATTCACACTCATTCACAAAAATGTCCAGAATTTTTAAATACTCTCTAAAAGAAAACTGTAGGCCTAGAATACGTTAAGCCTGCAAGGATCTACTGATACAACTTTCGAGCAACCACACCGTGAATCTTAGTCATACTGAAAGAAGCCAAACAAAAAAGCCAAAGCTCAGTGTTGTCGGGAATATTAAAAAACGAACCTGCCAACACTCAGCAGGGCCAGGCCACGCTCCTGCACGCCTGTCACCACCACCAACTCTCCAGAGCTAGCCCCTGTGCCAGGTGATCTCACTCACTTGGTCTCTCAGCCTGACAACTCGCCAGCCCTGCGAGGCCACATGGCTCCCACCAGGCCAGCTCTCGGACAGGGCCTTGCTTTCATGCAATGGCCCACACACCCCTGGTTAGCCATCTCAACACCTACTTACCCAGTAGAATCAAGACTCTTAATGCTTAATTAGCCAATCAGATTTATGTATCAATAACACAATTTACAAGATGCCAATACAATACTTTCAGAGCCAAATGGTAATGATTAACGCAATTATTCTCTCCTTTTGATAATGTCACGTCAGCCTCCATGCTAGTTCTCTCTCTCCTCCTCAGACCTCTCTCTCTGTCTCCTCAACTCCTCGCTCAGCCTCCCTTCTCCTGTCCAATCACAAGCCTCTCACTGCCCTAATGTGATTGGACAGAGGAAATCCTGCAACAGCTCAATGATTTCATTCATTGAAAACTCTAGAAAATTCTACCAAATAAATCTTCAGGATAAAGGAACTGACCAATATTTCCAAGGAAAGAAGACAGAACGGGAAAGAAAGGCCATGGACTTAAGGAAGCTTTTGCAGGAAGTGAACACGTTATCTCAACTGCAGTGATGAACTCCTGGAGACATAGACCACACATTAAATGACATCCACATAGTGTCAATTAAACCCCAGTAGAGCTGCTTTTAGGAAGACAGCATAACTATTTCATGAGAATAGACTAACCTCACAATCTAGCTTCTATTTCTTTATTCCTTTAAGACATTTCTCAAGATTGTATGTGGTCTCATGACCAAAAAAGCTAACTTCCTTTGAAATTTTTATTTCACTGATAGTGACTCTTGATGTTCACGCATTCAGAATCTCAGATAGCCAATATTTATACAATGTAAAAATCTAAATGTGAATTCTGAAATAAGAGAGACAACATGTTTTAGGTTACTATTGCTATAATGAATAGTATGAGCAAAAGCAACTTGGGGGAAAAAGGGTTTATTTGGCTTAGACTTTCACATCATAGTTCATCACTGAAGTCAGGACAAAAACTCAAGCAGAGCAGGAACCTGGAGTCAGGAGCTGATGTAGAATGCATGGAGGAGGCTGCTTAGTGGCTTGCTCATCATGGTTACTCGGCCTGCTTTCTTATAGAACCCAGGACCACTAGCCCAGGTGGGCTAGGCCCTGCTACATCAATCACTAATTAATAAAATAGTTTACAGGCTTACCTACAGCACAATCTTCTGAGGTCATTCTCTCAATTGAAGTTGTCTTCTCTAGCTTGTGTCAACCTGACATAAAACTTGCCAGCACAACAGACTATACAAGTATTTTCTTTAAAATGTACTTGTATTATAAGATAGAATAGTCACTGTTTTTCCCTCTCCCACATATATCTACCTCTGTTTCCTAAAACTTCAGTAGGTGATATGGGTGCAGCATATTTGTCCATTTCTAATACAAAAAAAAAAAAAAGACAATCATACTTACTTGGCCATTCTAACATCCTTCTCCACCATTGCCTTGGCCAACTCAACATGAATATCCATTGGCTGCAGTATATGCATACTTGATGGATGTTGGAATCTATACTTTTTCCAATTTTCCTCTTTAAAGATAAAAGTTTTGGTATTAATTAACTTTTCAAAAATAATCAGATATTCTGTACAAAACCAATTTACATTGTTAGAAATACTTAACAAATTCAGTGAACAAATCTTTGCTTCCTTCAGTATACAAGTTAAATAATCTGTATTTTAATACAGATTGGTAGATGATAATAATAAAACGCTCATGTGTAATAACCACTACTGTCCCAAAGATGGATTTTTCACATGGCTAATATAGTCAAATGCAGATCTTTATCCATGACAGAGACTGAAGAGTTCATTGTTCAAATAATTATTGGTAAGGGAGTGGAAAAGAAGGGGCGGTTTTTACGGCCTGTGTAAACATTCTCCTTTAAGAACCTTTTCAACAAATGGTGCTGGCTCAACTGGTGGTTAGCATGTAGAAGAATGTAAATCAATTCATTCCTATCTCCTTGTACAAAGCTCAAATTCAAGTGGATCAAGGACCTCTACATAAAACCAGATACATTGAAACTAATAGAAAAGAAAGTGGGGAAGAGCCTCGAGCACATGAGGACAAGGGAAAACTTCCTGAACAAAACACCAATAGCTTATGCTCTAAGATCAAGAATTGACAAATGGGACCTCATAAAATTACCTCATGCCTTCTGTAAGGCAAAAGACACTGTCAATAGGACAAAACGGCAACCAACAAATTGGGAAAAGATCTTTACCAATCTTATATCTAATAGAGGGATAATATCCAATATATACAAAGAAATCAAGAAGTTAGACTCCAGAGAACCAAATAACCCTATAAAAATGGGGTACAGAGCTAAACAAAGAATTCTCAACTGAGGAATACTGAATGGCTGAGAAGCACCTAAAGAAATGTTCAACATCCTTAGTCATCAGGGAAATGCAAATCAAAACAACCCTGAGATTCTACCTCACACCAGTCAGAATGGCTTGGATAAAAAACTCAGGTGACAGCAGATGCTGGAGAGGTTGTAGAGAAAGAGGAACACTCCTTCATTGCTAGTGGGATTGGACACTGGTACAACCACTCTGGAAATCAGTTTGGCGGTTCCTACGGAAATTGGACATAGTACTACCATAGGACCCAGCTACACCACTCCTGGGCATACACCCAGAAGACGCTCTAACATGTAGTAAGGACAAATGCTCCACTATGTTCATAGCAGCATTATTTATAATAGCCAGAAACTGGAAACAACCCAGATGTCCCTCAACAGAGGAATGGATACAGAAAATGTGGTACATTTATACAATGAAGTACTACTCATCTATTAAAAACAATGAGTTTATGAAATTCTTAGGGAAATGGATGGATCTGGAGAATATCATCCTGAGTGAGGTAACCCAATCACAAAAGAACACACATGGTATGCACTCTCCGAT
>JADRCD010198890.1:0-14927 GCA_019843815.1 Montemys delectorum | reverse complement strand
ACTGAGTGAGACACCCTGTCTCAAAGGCATTATTCCTAAGGATGGCATCTGAGGTTGTCTTCTGGAATTATACACACACACATACACACACCCACACATACATACACACATTTACACACGTGTGTGCGCACACGCAAGCACATGCACAATCCTTCCCTCCCTCCCTCTCCCTCCCACCAAAAGAAAGAAAAGGTAAAATCCCCCTGTTCCAGCTTGGCTCCCAGCAACTTGTATAGACTTGTTTTATCCAAAGAGTCTGTGTGAGTCTCCCTATCTGCTGTCACAGGGAGACAGCTGCCATATTCTTCTGTCAGCTCAGCCCATCTCTGAGCCGGGGTGGGGGTGGGGGGAAGTAGAATGCTTCAGAAATATGAAGCAGTCTTGCGACACGTGGGTACAGGAATACTTTGAGAACTATCAGGTCTTAAGCACAAAAGAGAGCCCTTGCTGCCTGTGCTCTCTAACCTTAGTAGAAAGCTCTGCATGCCCTAAGAATAAGAGGTAAAAGCTGGCAGTGGTGGCACACGCCTTTAATCCCAGCATTTGGGAGGCAGAGGCAGGTGGATTTCTGAGTTTGAGGCCAGCCTGGTCTACAGAGTGAGTTTCAGGACAGCCAGGGCTATACAGAGAAACCTTGTCTCAGAAACAAACAAACAAAAAAGAAGTAGTAAAAACCCTCTGGGGAGACAATGGCTTTCCTGGGCCTGTTGGGCCTCAGCACCTGGCCCTGGGCATCGGAACTAATTGTGATCTTGTTCTTGCAGTACACCAGGTGGCTGAGCGGGTGGAGGCCCTCGGCCAGTTTGTCATGAAGACCAGAAGGACCCTCAAAGGCCACGGGAACAAAGTCCTGTGCATGGATTGGTGCAAAGACAAGCGGAGGATTGTGAGCTCCTCACAGGTACTGCACGCGGGGCTACCACACTGCTCTTGTTGTTGCAGCCTGAGTGTATTTCTGATCACTCAGCTAAGGAAGAAAGAGCCGTCCTGTCCACAGGCCCGTCTCTTCTTTATGACCTGCAGTGTCGAAGGTATATGTCAGTGTTAGCGCCCATGTCTGACACGCGCTGTGCCTTGGGGCTGACCCCAACACTGGGCACACAATGCTCTGCACCCTGGAGAATGTCACTGATCTCGAATTAGTGATGGAAGAGACACTGTGGATTGTGTCTGACTCCTTGTTGAAGCAGGCAATTTCTCTCTAAGCATCTTACAAGGTCTCATTTGTGAATGAACCCATTTTTAAAAAGCCTTTCCCCACCTCCAGGGGAAATATATATAATGACTATGTATAATGAATACAATATATAATGATTGAAATTCCACTAATGGATTTTTTTTCTTTTAATATAACATTGTATTTGTTTGGGTTTTTAGTTTTTGTCTGGTTTTGTTGTGGTTGTTTCTTTTTAACTGAGTCTCACTATGTCGTTCTCTCTGGCCTGGAAATTGCTATGTAGATCAGACTTTCCTTGAACTTGAGATCTACCTGCCCCCTGTCTGGGTGCTGGGATTAAAGGTGTGCACTACACCATGCCCAGTAGATTAATTCTTATTGTGTTTAATAAGAAGACATTTACCATTGTTTAGAATGTATAATTTCTGGCATAGTTTATGCAGTTAATCTTTATATCTTACATGGTCATTGTGTATCGATGCATAACATATCACTCCAAAATTGAGGTAAAAGATTTAGCTCTGAGGTCTAGCACTTGCCTAGCAAGCACGAAGCCCTGGGTTCCATGCCCGGCAGTGAAATAAATTAGCCCCACATTAAGCAGCCTCGCATCAGGCATCATATCCAAGCACCTGAGCATCAGTTCTTGCTCCACTCTGAGGTTCCTAAAGAGGCAGGTGTGGCCGTGGCTGGCTGGCTGTGTGCCTGGGGTGCCCACTCTCTCTGGATGCCTCACTCAAGTGGCTATAGGCTGGTGCCTTTGTTTCCTGGCATGTGAGCCTTTCCATAATTTCTGCTCACAACTTGGTAGCTGACCTCTCTTATAACCGATGACTCAAGAGAGAGAAACAGAAGCAGAGCCATGCTGTTTTGTGGCCTAACCTTGGAACTGGCATTCCATCCTTTCTGTTATATTGTGTTGGGCGCATAGAATGTCTCTCATAAAGTGAGGAAGGAAACTGGCTCCCTTGGCTTAATGATTTCTATGTGTACTTTTAGGTTAGATATTGTCTTAGTTAGGTTTCTATTGTGTGATAAAACACCTTGACTACAAGCGGCTTGGGGAGGAGAAGGAATTTCAGCTTACATTTTCCACCCGTAGTCTATCATGAAGGGAACGCAAGGCAGAACTCAAGGCCTGAACCTACAGGCAGGAACTCAAACAGAGGCCATGAAGGATCTCTGCTTGCTCCTAGACTCAGGCCACAGCTCCATGCCACAGCTGTGGTCCCCAAAATGTTAGCATTTCCACTGCAACAGGAGTGTACCCTCAACAGCAGCCTCTTCTGGGCTCTAGTCAGGGGCTAGAACCCTGCTGCATCGGGGCCTGCCTTAACTTCCCTTAACAACTCATTCAATCCTGGGCCTTCCACGGTGGCTTTTCCAGGGGCCTCTCCTTCAGGAACTCCTAGTGCCAAGCCTCAGCTGCTCTCCATGACCCCATTCGTGCCTTCAAAAACAGTACCACCTGAGTGACTCTTAACCTATTACCAACCTTGGCTGCCTCTGAACCACAGCCTTCATGCGCTGACCCTGAGGAAGAACTTCCTAGAAAGTTCGGTTTCAGTGATGCTGATCTCTTATTAATCACACCAGACAAGGCAGCACACATCTGCAATACCAGCACCCAAGAGGAAGAGTTCAAGGTCATCCATGGTTATATGAGTTTAAGAACAGCCTGGGAATAGCCGGGCAGTGGTGGCACATGCCTTTAGTCCCAGCACTTGGGAGGCAGAGGCAGGCGGATTTCTGAGTTTGAGGCCAGCCTGGTCTACAGAGTGAGTTCCAGGACAGCCAGAGCTATACAGAGAAACCCTGTCTCAAAAAAAAAAAAAAAAAAAAAAAAAGGAAAACAACAACAAAAAAGAACAGCCTGGGCTACATATGACCTTGTCTTAAGCAGACGCCTATGAACTGAAGTCCTTTCATTATTCTATAGATCAGGTTCTTATATCAATATAGGGTCACACACACACACACACACACACACACACACACATCTGGCTCCTGGTTCAGCTTTTTTTTTTTTTTTTAGTAACTTTTGTAAAAGTATGAAGGCATACATGTTCTCAGATGGAGAGATGTGTATTGCTTTTACAGAGTACTCAGCTTCAGTTCCTATCACCCACTTCAGGTAGCACAGTTCCCTATAACTCCAGCCCCGGGGATGGTGCCACTTCCTTTGGCCTCTGTGGACACTAGACTCACCTGCACACACACACGTCTGTACACACACACACACACACACACACACACACACACGTGTAACTAAAAAGAAAAATTTTAAATCCTTTTTTAAAAAAATGTGCATGCTCTAGACAGTGTCTTTCTGGTTCAGACAGGTGTTATTAATTTGCTGTGTGACCTTCAAATTAAACATGTCATGTTGTGCTTGCTTTTTTTTTATATCTATAATAAATAAATATCCATGTATCACCCATGCATATTAATAACACCTGAGAATAGAGCAGAGTTTTGACTTCCCGTTTCAACTATTATCTTAATTAAGTTTTATTTATTATTTAGTTTATCATTAGACAAGTCTCCTTTTGTAGGCTAAACTGTTCTCATCCTTGCCATCCTCTTGCTTCAGCCTCTCAGGTGCCGAGATGCAGGCCTACGTCACCATGCCCAACTTACAGTTTAGAGCACTTCTGTCTGGCCTTTATTTAGTTTTGTAAAGTGGTTGCTGTATAGCTATTTGACTTTTCGATCTTTGCAAGCCCACCAGCTGTCAGGGATTTCCGGTCACTCACAAGCCTCTTCTGTAAAAAGGCTTCTTTTTTCCCAGCCTAGCCCCAAAATCACTGTTACCTTGGATATGCTTGAATTTATGGCCCTCCTGCCTCCGCCACCCAAGTGTTAGGATTACAGATGTGCACCACCACAGCCAGTTTGTGAAGTGCTGAGAACTGAACCCAGGGCTTCAGAAAAGCTAGGATCTCTACCAACTCAGCTGCATCCCAGCCCCTTGTATGCCACTCCTGTTGGAGAAGGAGCTCTGAAGCAGGGCCATGTGGGCACTTCTGAACACTCTCCACGCATCCCTCTCTGCTCCAGAGTGGTAGGGATGTGTGGGATGTAGGTTTGTCTCAGTTAGGGCGTCTACTGCTGGGAAGAGATGCTGTGACCACAGACCAACTCTTTTTTTTTTTTTTTTAAAGATTTATTTTTATTTATTTTATGTGTATGAGTACATTGCAGCTGTATAGATGGCCATGAGCCATCATGTCTGTGGCTGCTGTTGATCTCAGGACCTTTGCCCGCTTGCTTGGCCCTGCTCGCTCCGGTGTAATTTACTGCAGCTGTCTTCAGATGCACCAGAAGAGGGCGTCCGATCTCATTACGGGTGGTTGTGAGCCACCATGTGGTTGCTGGGATCCGAACTCAGGACCTTCGGAAGAGCAGTCAGTACTCTTACCCGCTGAGCCATCTCGCCAGTCCCCACAGACCAACTCTTATAAAGGAAAACATTTAATTGGGGCTGCCTTACAGTTTAAAGGTTTAGTCCACTTCTGAAATGGCAGAAAGCATGGTAGTGTGCAGGCAAACATGGTGCTAGAAAAGGAGCTGAGAGTTCTAGCTTTGGATCCACAGGCAGCAGAAGACTGTCCCACACTTGCCAGACTTGAGTTTTAAGACCTCAAAGCCCTCCTCCAATGACATACTTCCTCACACCTATTCCAACAAGGCCACACCCACTCCAGCAAGGCCACACCTACTCCAGCAAGGCCACACCTACTCTAACAAAGTGTCACACCTGCTCCAGCAAGGCCAGACCTACTCTAACAAGGCCCCACCTCCTAATAGTGTCACTTCCTAAAGGACCAAGCATTCACACACATGAATCTATGGGGGCCATTCAAATCACCACAAGACTGGAAACACTGAAGATTCTGGAACAATCTTTGGATTACCAGTAACCTTTTCCCTTTAACAAAAGAGATTACTCACCCTGGTGAGTGGGAATCGGGTATGGGGGTGGAGGTAAATTCTCTCCTGGTATGTGGGCGCCTGGCAAGTACATCAGCTTGTGGAAGATCACAGTTTAATGAGACTTCAGAGTGCACAGTGGGTAGGTGATGGGAAATGGCAGTCTTCGAGGCAGCAGAAACAACCACATCGAATCAGTGTCCATGTCTAGGGAGTGAGGGTTCCAGGTGCAGAGGACCCCCTAGTGCAGACGCAGAGCCCCCGGTTGTAATATGAATGGTTGGCTTTCCTAACCGATCCATGTTTGGCCATATAGGCAGAAATGAGATCTAAAGCCATGTGAGCCTGGGATCTTAAAGGGCCCCAAACTGCTCTTTGACCTCAGTCACTCTTAGCGTTATCCAGGTTTGTCCCACCAGATGTGGTAGAGAGAGATTCTGCCACTTTAACGTCAGACCTTGCTTCTGCCCTAAGGGGTATTTTCCAACCCACTCTTCCTGCTGCGTTTGCCACCTTTACTTCCAAATGGCTCAAGGGATTAATATTGAGCCTGAGCCAGGCATGGTGGTACATGCCTGTTATCCCAGCACTCAGGAGATGGAAGCAGGAAGATCCAATGTTCAAAGTAATCCTTGGCTACATATTGAGGTTTAAGACAACCCAGGCTACCTATTCAATGGAAAAATAGTATCTGAGTCTTGCTTTCTCTCATTTGATCTAAACAAACAAACAAAAAGTAAACTGGGGGCTGGTGAGATGACTCAGTGGGTAAGAGCACCAACTGCTCTTCCAAAGGTCCTGAGTTCAAATCCCAGCAACCACATGGTAATGAGACTGTCCTGGTGTGACTGAAGACAACTATAGTGTACTTATTTATAATAATAAATAAATCTTTTTTAAAAAAAAAAGTAAACTGGAGAGTCAAGCCTTTATAAAGCTCACTGGAAAACCCAGCCCCAACTCCCTCGCTCCCCTTTATTCACAGGCAGGTTGGGAGGGTCTTGATCATTCTGGATTTCAGCTGCCTCCCCACACTGCCCATCAGGACTGGGTGCTCTATGGACTTCTAGGCCATTCCTGGTAAGAACACGCTGCCAGGTGCCAACTCCTGGACTGTTGTTTTTTTCTCTTTCCAGGATGGGAAGGTGATCGTCTGGGATTCCTTCACTACTAACAAGGTGACGTACCCCTCCCAGGTCCACCCTGGGCCTCAGGCTCCCAGCCCGATCCCTTCTAGAGCTCTGCGAATGGCCATGGGAACAGCAACTCTGCCGGTGCTCCCTGCCCCACCCCTAGAGGGCCACAATCCCCCGTCACATAGGGCACAGCAAGATAAACCTGTTAGACCCCCCACCTGTGCTGGGTTCTGCGTTTATCTTGAGTGAGGATGAAAAGAACCACAATTCTGTCTTTTCTCCCCTCTCGATGTCTGGCTGGAGCCCGTAACCCTTTAGAAATGAGCACATGGCAGGTGAGGCAGGAAACTGCAGGGGATCTGACAGGCAAAGCTGTGGTGTGGGGGGCTGTCTGAGTCCAAGGCAAGAGAACTCTTGGCACGCACAAACTCACATTAGGTCTAAGGTTAGACTATTTCCATGAGGTAAAGAGCAAAACTCTAAATGCAGATGTGGTTACAGGCCTGGGCCCACCATCTGTACAGGACAGTGCTGTCTGAGAGGTATGGGTGTCAGCGTCTGTCTGAAGCAATGAGCTTGTTTCTCACTGTAGAAAGGGGATCTCAGTGCATAGTCCCCTTTATTAAGCACGCTAGTAGCTTTGGTTAGCAGCGGCAGCATTCCCTGGTCAAGTGAGGGCCATTTTCCAGGGCAGTCACCAACAGGCAGGCCCCTGGCAAATGTTAAAAAATAGTAAGGCAAAATATGCTGTTTCTTCCTAACTGAGATTTGGTGGGTACCAGAAGCCTGAGTCCCTCGTCAGTGTGAAACCCAGTTACCTCCCTTTCCGCTGCCATATAAACGGTGACAAACCAACAGGGACCCTGGTTTTTGTATTTTGTACAAGCTCAGACATTAAGACCCATGTTCATTTCTTTAAGACCCTTATTCATTCCTGATTGGTGCTAATGTTTCAGGAACACGCGGTCACCATGCCTTGCACCTGGGTGATGGCGTGTGCTTACGCTCCATCAGGATGTGCCATTGCTTGTGGGTAAGTTTTCCAAATGTCCCATTAGCCACAAAATACTGCTTTATATAGGCAAATAGTCCAAAATCTAAGCCATCTGAAACATTTCTGATACAGAGCTGAACTTTCTAACCACGAAAACCAATTAAGTCCAGAATGGGCAGCCCTTAGCAATATCTGGCCAAGAGCTGTCCTGAACAATAAAAAATGGCCAGAGGCCAGAGGATGATGAATGAATGTGAGGACATGAGTTAAGACCCCAGCACCCACATAAAAAGCCACACAACAGAGATCCTAAAGATGGCTCAGGTCTTGCTTGCTGTGCAAGTTGATGATTTGAGTCCAATCCTGGATCCTAATGGAAGGAGTAAACTGGCTCTAGAGAGTTGTCCTTTGACATGAATGCATGCTGTGGTCTCTCTCTCTCTCTCTCTCTCTCTCTCTCTCTCTCTCTCTCTCTCTCACACACACACACACACACACACACACACACACACACACAATAACAGTACTTTTTTCAATTTAGCTGGGTAGTGACCTTTAATTCCAGCACTTGGGAGGCAGAGGCAGGTGGATTTCTGAGTTCGAGGCCAGCCTGGTCTACAGAGTGAGTTCCAGTCCAGGGCAGCCAGGGCTGTACAGAGAAACCCTGTCTCAAAAAAAGAAAAAACAAAACAAAAAATAGATTTATTTACTTTATTTTATGTGTATGAATGTTTGCCTGCATGGTACATGTGTGTACTATGTGTGTGCCTAGTGCCCACCAGGTCAGAAGAAGTGCCAATATGGGGTGCCAAGCAGTGAAGCCCGATCCTTTATAGATATTTTGCATTGGCTATTTTTTGGCTTATTTAATTTTATTATGACTATTTGTATAGTCTATGCATTGCTTGCATGCCTGATGCCCTCAAGGCCAGAAGAGAGCTTTGGAGGCCCTGCAACTGGAATGACAGATAGTTGTGAGCTGCCATGTGGGTCCTGGGATCGAACCCAGGTCCTCCATAAAAGCAGCCAGTGCTTTGAACCACTGAGCCATATCTCCAGCTATCTTCTTAGCTCCTTGGCTCCTTGGATCCTTATTAGCTGATAGGGAACTCTTGCTAACCTCTCAGCGGTGATAAAGGCACAGCATATGCATAAGGAATGTTCTTATTTGGGGGAGAGATGCACATATGCACCTTGATCTATTTAGAAATAGATGTCACGTTTGTATTCAGCTGGTTCTGCATTCGCTCTCACACACTTGACATGCTGTTTGTGAATCTGAGGAAAGGAGTTTCCAGATTTATTTTTTGTGGGTTTGTTTCAGTTTGACTATAGATTATAGTCGAAGGGGAGAGGTTGCAATGTAAGATTCTGCTAAAGAAAAGCATTTGTGCAGTCAGTATAAATGAGAAGGACGCACATGTCTGTATCCTTCCGTGCCAACCTTTGGTTCTTCTGTCATCTCCCCAGTGGTCTGGATAATAAGTGTTCCGTGTATCCACTGACATTTGACAAGAACGAGAACATGGCCGCCAAGAAGAAGTCTGTTGCTATGCACACCAACTACCTGTCTGCCTGCAGCTTCACCAACTCAGACATGCAGGTAAGTGCCCCCATCCCCCTGGGGCACTCCCCTTGCAGAACACATCTGGGAAATGCAGGGTAAGGTGAGCTCTGTGTGGCGCAGGCTCCAGAGGAAGCATTTGACATTCCTCCTTGGTCACTGTCCTAATAAAATCAAAAAGAGGAAAACCAGGCCCCCTGATGTAGAGTTGCAACAAATACTGGCTGTTGTAGTGAGCACTCTGCTCTGGGTGGGCGAGGGTCGGAGTGCCATGTGTAAGGCAGGCAGTATAAAACTCCACGGCTGCTGAGCTTCAGGGCTGGGCACTGCGTGTGTCTTCCTGTTCATGTTTGCCGGCATGTACGTCTATGCACCCATATGCATGCAGTGCCCAGAAAGGAGTGTCAGAGTCCCCTAGAGTTATAGATGGTTGTGAGCCATCGTGAGTGCAGGAAACCAAGCCCTAGTCCTCTGAAAGAGCAGCCAGTGCTCTTAATCTCTGAGCCATCTCACCAACCCTTACATTCTATTCTTCAAAAAAAAAAATTAAAAAACAGAGCTGGAGAGATGGCTCCTAACAAGCTAGGCATTCCCAAAAATGCATCCCTAGAACTGCAGCTATGAAAGATCTGATACCTTTGACCTCAGCTCACAAAGGCATACACACACACACACACACACACACACACACACACACACACACACATACATATTCACATAGTCTTTAACTTTAAAAAGCAAGAACAAAATGTTATGGACATTAAGTCTGTGCCCTACTTTGCATAAGCCACAGCAAGGGCAGTACAACTCCAACACTCTGACCACGTTTCTATAGCAAGTTATGGCTGTCCCCATAGTTGACTCAGTTGTACAGATACGCAAGGCAGGCAGAAACCTGGTTTAGGTCCTGATGGTGCTAGACAGGAAGCCTGGCAAGCTGTGAGATCAAGCTGTTAACCTTGGTACGTAAGTAGTGTGGAGCTGCCTCTCTCTTTCCTTCCGGGAACAGTATTTCCTGAAGCAAGTAGCTAGGGTGTGTGTGTGTGTGTGTGTGTGTAGGCCAGAGGTAAGCCATCTATCTTAATTTTTAAGACCAGGTCTCTTACTGTGCCTCAGAGCTCCCCAGTTAGGTTAGGATGGCCATCCCACAAGTCCCCAGAGTCCACCTGTCTTCATCAACTCACCACTGAGATTACAAGTGTGGACCCCCATGCCTAGCTTTTTACATGGGTTTGAAACTCAGTCCTCAACGCTTGCATGAGATAACAGGAGTCCCAGGATCATTTGACAGAGTGACAGTAAGTTAACGTGGAATTTATTCTGACTGCCGGGCCTGTGAAAGTTTTGGGAGAACAGAGACCAACACATGATCTTCCTGCAGACACAAACACCTTAGCAAAGACTGGACAGAGGCCACAGACAGCTGAGGTTGCATGAGGCCATGGACAGGGAGCCTCCAAATAGTACCCGGCTCAGAGAAAAGCAGCGGCAGGAAGAGTGAGTGTGTAACAAAGGCTTCCTGCAGCCCAGTGACCCCAGCAGCCTCATCATGGAGTTTAGGGACGAGCAGACTCCCAGATCCCATCCCAGATGGATGACACCCACAAAAGTCCTGCAATTTGCATATAAGCTGATATCTGAGACCACTTGAATGCCTGCACCACAGATAGGAAGATCTACAGATGAGACAGACATGGAACCCTGGAGGCACAGCAGCAAGACCACTGGAATTTCAGCTCGGGGGCGGGGGGGGGGGGGGGGGGGATATGTGTGACCCATGACTTGGGGACTGTTAAAAAGCATGCTCTGGCCTTCTAGCTGTAGGAGAGCCTTTTCTGTGTTTGCACTTGGTGATGTGTGTGTGTGTGTGTGTGTGTGTGTGTGTGTGTGTGTGTGTGTGTAGCCTGCAGCCTGCTATGCTCTGTGGAAGGTTAAGCCTTTAGCTAACCTTCCCCAACACTCTTTCTTCGTGCAGATCCTGACAGCCAGTGGTGATGGCACATGCGCCCTGTGGGATGTGGAAAGTGGACAGCTGTTACAGAGCTTCCATGGGCACGGGGCTGATGTCCTCTGCTTGGACCTGGCGCCCTCAGAAACTGGAAACACCTTCGTGTCTGGGGTAAATGCAGGGAAAATCTCTGGGGTCTTGTGTCCACTAGGGAGGTGGATGTTGGCAGTTGTCTTTCGTTCTTGGGTCTGATCCTGTCTCTTTGCTGGAAGTGTCTTCAGCTCCCTACAGCTGCAAAACCCCCGTTCCTACGGCACTCTCAGCACTCTAGGCCCCCTTCCTTCTGTCACTGACATTCAGAAGTCTCTATAGAGATCTGCAATGTTCTGGTTGAATGCTGTAATTTGGGGTGTGCCTGTCACCGAGTATTTTAGATCCCTCAAACAAAGTTTGCATCTTAGCGTAACCATGGGCCACTATGCATGTGCAATGCATGCTAAGATGAGATGGTGCTGGGATGTCACAGAGCTCAGGGCTGGGGACACTCGTATCCCACATCTTTTGGCCATCATTCTCCTTCTCATCATTGGATTCAGGAAACAGAAGAGGAACTATAGGAGTCAACATATAGGCCCTAACTGATTTCATGCCATTGACCTCCCGTTGCTTCTGGGGAGAGACCCTGTTCTTCTTCCTGTGTGGGGGACCACCCATGCATGTCTTCTCCCTGTGCCTTTGCAGAGCTGCATTGTCCCTGCTCAACCACATTGCCCTCTTGATAGGACCACTATCTCTGTAGATTATATTGCCTCTTTACAGACATAAGCTCCACTCATTTTAGCATCCACCAGGAGGTTGAAGGTACCTGAATCTTATTGTCTCTGTCCTCAGTGAAACTCTCAGGGTCCTATACCCCATGGCAGCTGCTCCTAAGCTGCCATCTTTGCCTCTTCATGTCTTTGAAGCCATCCATTCCTCTAACTGTTGAGAGAATGCCTTTTGCTATTGAAGCTCTGTTGGAATTCATCAAAAAGCTTCCAGAATCTGGACCACAAAATAGGAAAAATCTTTTGTTTATGGTTCTCTGGCTTTTGTTTATGGTTCTCTGGCTTATGAGTGACTCAGAGAACATCAGGGTTGAGGCACAAGGCTGGGGTGGGGGGTGACTTGCTACCCTCTCTGCTAATTGTTCAGTGGCAGCTATGAAGAGAGCCTGGGACAGCTGCTTTGTGGGTCAGCGTGCTGCTGAGGTGCAGGTAGCCCAAAGGAACCCCATTTCTAACTGCCGAAGGTTGGCTCTACAACTCCAACGAGGCCGAAGCTCTTGGCTGCTCAGTTTGGACACCACCAACCCATCCTTCAGAGTCACATACCCTGACCCCACCTCCACCACATGCACCAACACCTGCTTGCCACAGGGCTGCGGGAAGTGGATAGAGAGAGGAGAGAATGGAAGGGAGTGGAGGAAAGTAAAACTCCCAGGACGAAGGAGGGAGGAGACACCAAAGGTCTTACTCCAAGTCAGAAATACACAAAAGGAAGGAAGTGCGCTGAAGGGGAAGTCACGTGCCCTCCTGCTCTTCCGTCCTGGGAAGGTCTTCTTCCTTGGGCTTACCAGGTGGAGGAAAGTGGCTTGTTAAGATTCACCCCTGTCTGTACACAGTCCTTGCAGTGTATAACTGCGTGATTTTCTGTTTGTAGGGTTGTGACAAGAAGGCCATGGTGTGGGACATGCGCTCTGGCCAGTGTGTGCAAGCCTTTGAAACACATGAATCTGATGTCAACAGTGTCCGGTCAGTAAGTAAAATGTTTGGGATCCTCTGTCTTGGGGCTTTACTTAGACTTAGATCATCCTTATCAGGACACACACACACATACACATATACGCGCGTGCACATGCACACACACACACATATACATATACACATCCACATATTCACATCCACACACACTCATACATATACATATACACACATATAAACATACACACTTGTACACATACACATAAACACACACACATAAACACACACAAACACACAAAACAGAGATCACCTGAGAAAGAGGGTTCCTCAACAGGAAAGTTTCCAGGTCCCGGGAGCCCTTAATCTTCTTTCTTTAGAGACAACCCACATCCTTCCAAAGCCAGCCACTATTTCTTAGGCATTGTTCACATGCTTATTGAGCAAATTACATGCATACATGCATTTCCTCTGAAATAGGATTACAGCAGTGAACATGGTAGATAAAGCTTCTGTTGCCCTTCAGAAAACAAGCCAGATACAGAAAGATATACATATATACACATGTACACATATATACACATGTACACATATATACATATATATGATTGGGGGTGGGGCAGGGGTAGGAATGGCTGGGCTGCTTCTATGAGGTCAAAAGCCTCTAAGAAAGTGACATTTAAACTGAGACCTGGAGGATGAAGAGCCAGCCTTGCATATTGCTAAGGAAGGGCACTAAGGTGAGACAGGCCACACTGTAAAAGCACTGAGCTCAAGAAGCCCAAGTCTCTATCACAGGAGGCAGCGGCCCATTTGTTTACACAGGGCAGACTAGAGGAAGCAGAGATGGGAGGTGGGCATTGCACAGCATGGGGCTACTCCAGTGGAGAAAACCCTAGCCAGCCAGGCAGATGCTCTGTTGGTAGCAAGCTCTCCATAAGTTGGGTTGGGACTTCACTTGCTCAGAAGGTGCCACACATGGCTAAATATAAAACATCTTTCTGCTCGGAGCCCTAAAAATTGCCATGGTGCCTGATGAGAAAACACTAGCCGTGCTCCTCTGAGTTCAGTTCCCAACTCCCACACCAGATGACTCACAGCTGCCTCGAACTCCAGCTCAGGAAATCCAGTACCCTCTTCCGGCCTCCTCGGGACACCTGCATTCACATGAACACACACACCACACACACACACATAGGACACATACACACACACACACACACAGGACACATACACACACACATATACAGGATACATTCACACACAGGACCCATACACACACACACATACACACACACACACACACAGGACATATACACATACATACACACATATACACATACACACACATACACACACACACACTTGACACACATAGTTTTAAAAAAAATATGCACAGAATACGCATGTGTTCAGAGCATGGTGTGGGGCAGACAGCTAAACACTGTGGACATTTTCCCTCCAACCTTTCTGTTCTCATCCCCTCGTCAGAAGCTTTGTAAGGTAGTCACACAAAAATCGAGCTTGCTGGGCCTAGGGCCATAGCTCATTTGGTAAACCATTTGAAGAGCCAACTTCAATCTCTGGCATCCACATACAAATGCATAGTAGCAGGTAGCTGTAACTCCAGCAGGGAGGTGCCAGAGATGAAAGGACCCCTGGGTCTGACCCACCAGCCAACCTAGCCTCTTGGTGAACTCCAGGTCAGTGAAAGACCTGACTCAAAGGAGGTGGACATTTTCCTGAGATCGACACCTGAAGCTGACCCCCATCTTCTAACTACACAAATGTACGCATTAAAAACAGCAACGTAGGGCGGTGGTGGCACGCACACGCCTTTAATCCCAGCACTTGGGAGGCAGAGGCAGGCGGGTTTCTGAGTTTGAGGCCAGCCTGGTCTACAGAGTGAGTTCCAGGACAGCCAGGGCTACTCAGAGAAACCCTGTCTCAAAAACAACAACAACAACAAAAACAAAAAAACAAAACCAACCTTCCCTATTAGCAATTTTTTTTTTTTTTTGACTATCATCTCCCCAGTACAAGCTGCAGGCTGGAGGACATTTGTAACCAGACAGGAGATGCATTGAAAGGGAAAGATACCTCAGAGTGTGGGCGGTGTGAAGGGATTAAAGACGCTTATTCAGGGACGTAGCGCCGTTGGCAGAGTGCTAAACTAATGTATATGGAACCCTGAGTTCTTTCACTCCTGGACTCTCAGATGATGTGGAGGCAGGAGGTTCCGAAGTTCAAGGTCATTCACAGAGTTCAAGGCTAGCCTGAGCTACATAAGACCCCACCTATAAATAAATAAGTAAATACATGAACAAATGTCCCCACTCTGCTCCTGCCCGTGGTTTATAATCTAGCATCCATACGTCCCTTGGAGCACGGAGACAATGACCTCAGGAATAGCCGCTGTTCATTGAGGCTTTTTAG
>JADRCD010198889.1:0-14022 GCA_019843815.1 Montemys delectorum | reverse complement strand
CAAAGATCAGCAAGTATGTAGGCCAGAGCGATGGCTCTGGAGTAAAGCACTTGCACATATGCACACCCAAAAGGCAAAGAAAGAATTAGAAGGGGAAGGGGGAGACAACCAGAACCTTTATACACTGGCTAGACCACAGGCAGTTGGGAAAGCTGAGAACTTCACAGAAGTTTGCACAAACTTTCCTTATAACTCAGCAATTTCATTCTTAGGGTTCTTCACAGAAAAATGGGGAAAACTGAACAATGAAAAGACTCAGATGTAAATGTTCCAAGTGTAAATGCTTGTGGTAACAAGAAGTAAAACTCAAATGGTCAACAAGCTCATCAACTACTAGTAAACAGATGTTTGAAAGCCATGTGCAGGGGTTGGGGAGGTGACTCAGCGGTTAAAAGCATTGGCTGTTCTTCCAGAGGAGCTGGGTTCAACTCCCAGCACTCACATGGCAGCTCAGAATTGTCTGTAACTCCTGTTCCAGGAGATCTGACACCCTCATACAGACATACATGCAGGTAAAACACTAGTGCACAAAATAAAAATAACTAATTTTTTAAAGCCATATATAAGAAAAAGGAAGGATGCAACATGATGAAACACCATTTTGCTTAGGGAAAGGTATCATGTATGTACAAAACCACTACATATGCTATGATTCATTTCTATGAAACAGTTACAAAAAAACAATCTATAAAAGCAGAAAGTACATAGGGGTGGGGACAGAGACAGCCTCTAAATGGTGTTTCTATGGTGATGAAAATGTTCTATAGCCAAATTGTAAGAATGTTCATATAACCATAAATTCACTAAAACTAAAGCTTTCTACTAAAGGTTTGTAACAGATTGATTCTGCTATGCTGACTTTTTTTTGCAAGCATTTAACTGTATTTTATGATGTAATATGCATCATGGCTTGGTAAGTTGAAAAGAAGGAAGAAGAGAAGGAAGGGGACTGATCTATAAAAGCAAGCCAAACTAAACTACACATCTGTCTGAAGATGAAAAGGATAGCCGGGCAGTGGTGGCACACGCCTTTAATCCCAGCACTTGGGAGGCAGAGGCAGGTGGATTTCTGAGTTCAAGGCTAGCCTGGTCTACAGAGTGAGTTCCAGGACAACCAGAGAACTATACAGAGAAACCCTGTCTCAAAAAACAAAACAAAAAACGAAAAGGATAACATCCAGGGAAACCACAGAAGATCACACATGAAGGCAGGGATAAGCTGGCATGAAAGAAAGACCTCTGACCTAAGAATCTGGATGGAACTCATGACCATGTAAGGTCACCTAAACAAATATGGCTCTTCAATTACAAGCTCATGAAGAGACTTCAGTAGTGTGCTAGGAAATGTATCTGACTGATAACCAATGGGTGGCCACTGTTAATTATACTGTAATGGTAGAATTGAAGTGTGGTGAGCACAGAAGTGGGCGGGCAATGATGTTTATGAGGAGACAATGACGTCACTACAAGTATGCCATCTCAGACAGAGGACTGAAGTTGATCTGAAAGCTCCAAGTGATCAGTCAGGCCATTCTACACATTTTTCATTTTAACCACATGTTATACATGCCCATTAGATATAGCATATCATGACAAAAAATCAAATCGACTGACAGAAACAAGAGTTCTTTACTCAAACTAAAAAATATAAAAGAAAACATTTCTTAGGTAAAATTTTCTTAAACATTTCTACTTTCTTTTTTTCCTCATATTTCATCCTTGTTTTGTTTTGTTTTGTTTTGTTTTGTTTTTCAAGATAGGGTCTCTCTGTGTAGCCCTGGCTGTCCTGGAACTCTCTTTATAAACCAGGTTGGCCTTGAACAGAGAAATCCACCTGCCTCTGCCTCCCACATTCTGAGATTAAAGGTGTGCATCACCACTGCCCAACTCATCACTTTTTCCCAAAGAGTACAGATGCTGTTCAACTTTCTGTATGTGTGTGAGTCAGGGTCGCAAGTGTCCCAGGCTGGCCTTGAACTTGCAGTCAAGATGACCCTGCATTTCTGATGATCCTGCCTCTACTTCCCAAGTCCTGGGATTCCAGCCTTTCACCACATGCCCAGTTTGTGCAGTGGGGGTTAAACTTATGTAAGTTAAACAGACACTATACCAACTGAACTACATCCCAACCTTGCTCAGCTTGTGATGAAGTAAAACCCTAATAAACTAGCATAAGTTGAAATTTCACTTACTGCATCTAACCTCAAGCACAGTGTAGAATATCACTATTTACCCTTGTAGATAACAAAAAGCTACAGCTTACTGCCACTATCCAGTATCACAAGAGTGTAGTACCTCACATCACCAACACAAGAAAAGGTAAAAATTCATATTGTGAAGTATTGTTTACATATTCAAAGTACTATAAAAAATTCCAAAGTCAAATCACTGTAAAATAATACCCATGTTTCTTGCTTTAAAAAGGTGTTACTATTTTAAAAGTACATGTCAGATAATAATCTGAATGCTTGTAACTATTAAGGAAATTTGTTCAGTAATTACTAAGTACAATGAACAATTCTCCATGTCAACCTGACTGACTTGGAATCACATCAGGCTGGGAAAGCACACTTGTGGATTTGTCTGTGATGCAGTTGCCAGGGAGAACTAGCCATGGGGACGAACTACTGTGAAAATAGGCAGCAACATCCTATGGACTTGAGACCTTAACAGAATAAAACAAGTAGGAGGAGAAAGCCAGATGAGTGCTGGCATTACTCTTCCTCCCACTTCCTATCCACAAAGTAAAACCTCCAGCCTTTGACACCAACCCCAATGCCAACTGTGCCCAAGCACATGGTGCCAGACAACCATGAATGCTATGAAACCATGAGCCAAATTATCCCATCCTCCTGTGTAGTCTGGTCATAATGACACAATGGTAAATAATACAGTTGTGGTGTTTTGAATATGCTTGGCTCATGGGAAGTGGCACTATTGGGAGGTGTGGTCTTGTTGAAAAAGGTGTGCCCTTTTTGGAGGAAGTGTGTCACTGTGTGGGTAGGCTTTAAGAGACCCGCCTCCTGGCTGCCTGCAGGAGAGAGTCTATCCTTCTGCTGCCTTTGGATGAAGATGTAGAACTCTCCTCTCCTTCTCCAGTACCATGCCTATCTGCACACTGCCAAACTTCCTGCTAAAATGGTAATGGACTGAACCTCTGAAACTGTTGCCTCGGTCATGATGTCTCTTCACAGCAATGGAAACCCTTACTAAGACAACAGTTATCTTACACCAGACCCAGATGAGTTCACTGGTAAATACTACCAAACATTTAGGAAATATCTGCCAAGAAAAACAAGCTGAGAGAAACCTATTTAACTTATTTTAGTTTACAGTTATCTTCTTTTATTATCCATTTTATTGCACATCCAGGAATGAATCCCAGGCCCTCAAGCATAGCACTCAACCCCTGCTCCCCAAGTTATCTTAATATACAAACTGAAAACACTACAAGAAGCAATTGTCTCTCTTGAAAAGAGTTGTGAAAATTCTCAACATTCCAGTAAGTTGAACTCAACAATGTATTAAGAATTAAGGAGCAAGAAAAGCAGGCTTCATCTTAGATGGGCAGAGCTGGCTCAACATATAAAATCATCAACAATCGATAGAATGAACCCACGTGACAGTATCAATCGATGGAAGAAAAGTGTTTAACAAATGTAATGTCCATTTATGATAAAACTCAATGAAGAATAAAGAGGAACTTTCTCCATTTGAACTAGAATACTGCTGGAAAACAGCAACTACAAATGACATCACGTTTAAAAATTAGAGATTTAGCTGGGAGTGGTGGTGCACGGCTTTAATCCCAGCACTTGGAGGCAGAAACAGGCAGATTTCTGAGTTCAAGGCCAGCCTGGTCTACAGAGTGAGTTCCAGGACTGCCAGGGCTATACAGAGAAACCCTGTCTCGAAAAGAACCAAAACTGCCCCCCCCCCCAAAATTAGAGATTTAGAAAGAGTCCCAAGTTAAGGAACAAAGCAAGAAGTGCTGTCGACATTTTTTCAGGTTTCATCTTGCTCATGTGCTCCTCTCTACCTGCAAACAGGGCCTTCCTTGCTGTACAGCATTAACTCAGGTTAGCCAAGGCTGGTCTCAAATGTCGGAGCCTTTGACCTCAGTGTCTCATGTACAAGGCACCATGAACACCTGCTTTTGTCTACAGCAACTTTACTCACATTTTTATTTTCAAAAATTGGAAGCAACCAAAACATTCTTCACTTAGGTACAATCAGACAATAAAGAATATTATTCATAACTACAAAGAAATGAGATCATTAAAAGATATGGCTTATTATAAATAAAGAAGGAAATCTGAGAAACCTACATTCTCTACAATTCTCACTATATTCTACTCTGGAAAGGACACCAGTGGAGGACATTCAAAGATCAGGTAACGGGGAGAAGCCAGCAGAGCACAGGGCTTTAGGGCGGTGAAGCTGCATCATCCACTACTGTAACAGCAGACCCACGCCGTCATAGTGTCCAAATCTAGAGGACATACATACTGAGCACATAGCAGGGGGCTATCTATCCATAATGGAGGCAGGGAGTACAAGGGAACCCTACAGTCTCTGTTCAGATTTGCTAAGAATTCAAAAATACTCTAAAAAAATGAAGGTCTATTCAAGATATGTCCTAAGCCACGACTCATGTTTATACTGTTTGAACCAGTTTTTTAAAACTAAAAGATGCAATGCATCTCTTTTGCTGTCTTAAGTATAAAACTTTGTACACATTGAAGGCTGGCAGAGACCATCAGGAAATGAAACAAACTACAACCCATGACAGCTTTGACTGCTCAATCTTGATCTTAAAGATTTATAACACGTCAGTAACTTCACTTCTCTAACACAAAATATAAACTACATTAATTTTAAGAGCAGAAATGAGACAATGATATGTTTCTATTACAAACAAAAGTAATCTCCTACCCTCACTACTAGGTGGGCAAGGTTATGCACACATAGAAATGTATTATTCTCAAAACATACATGGCTACTGTACAGGATCGATGTCCTGACTGGAAGCAGGAATCAGCTGTGGGTTTTAAATGTATCCAAACTGAGCATGGCATAGCAGCCTTAGCAACACTTCAGAGCTGGGCTCTTTCTGCGCATTCAGTTGCCAATCAGCTCAGAGCATTAGTCTCTATACAGATTTAGCAGATTTAAAAGAACTCTACTATTTCCAGGTTGTGTGATCCTGAGCAAGTCAGAGCCTATCATACCTGATTTACTCACTTGCAAAATGAGAATAATTCATTAAATTACTTGGAGGATAAAATATAATAGTGAAATCAAATATCACATACACAAAATATAATTTATCATTAAATAAACAAAATTGTATAATTATATATTATCTCATCTATCATAACTGCATGAATAAGATTTAACTACCCATCTTAATATTAAAACTAAATTACAAGCCCAATAAAAGCTCAACAATTTAAAAGAAAATTTTTATTTTTAAAAAATTAACAAATCACTTACTGATGTCTATCCTCTGTTCAACAGGTAAAGGATTGATTCGGGTAACAAGTTTTGAAAGACATGTTGCTGCAAGGAGCTGAGCATAGGATGTCTGTAAAGAACAGTAATTTTTATTATCATCACAAAAGTAACAGTCAAATATTATACTAAATTTTTCTAAGCAAATTCTACTTCTCCAAAGTAGCAGATTTATTAATAAAATACATGTACTTGAAATACACCTATGTAGACGCCCAAATACACACACTTTCTCATAAAAGATCATAGCTGAAGGAGGTGTGCATAGCCATCTCAATAGGGGCAAGTAAGTGGGAAAAGAAATGTCTGCGAAAGAGTTCAACTAAAACACTCTCAGCACGGCCTCGTCGCTCTACACAATCTGCTTTCCCCTTCCACCTCCAAATACACCTGGCCCCATGCTTCAGAAGGCGTGTCCACAAGACTTTTTCTTTTTTTGGTTTTTCGAGACAGGGTTTCTCTGTGTAGCCCTGGCTGTCCTGGAACTCACTCTGTAGACCAGGCTGGCCTCGAACTCAGAAATCTGCCTGCTTCTGCCTCCCAGGTGCTGGGATTAAAGGCATGTGCCACCACTGCCTGGCTTTTCTTTTTTTTTTTTATTAGATATTTTCTTTATTTACATGTCATATGATATCTCCTATCCCAGTTTCCCTTCTGAAAAAATAAAATAAAAATAAAATAAAATAAAAATAAAAACAAAAACAACAACAACAAAACCCCTGTTCCCTCCTCCTCCCCCTGCTCACCAACCCACCCTCTCCTGCTTCCTGGCCCTGGTATTCCCCTACACTAGGACATAGAACGTTCACAGGGCCGAGGGCCTCTCCTCCTATTGATGAGCAACAAGGCCATCCCCTGCTACATATGCTGCTGGAGTCATGAGTCCCACCATGTGTACTCTTTGGTGGTAGTTTAGTTCTTGGAAGCTCTGAGGGTACTAGTTAGTTCATATTGTTGTTCGATCTAAGGGGCTGCAAACCCTTCAACTCCATGGGTCCTTTCTCTAGCTCCTTCATTGTGGACCCTGTACTCAGTCCAATGGATGGCTCTGAGCCTCTACTTTTGTATTAGTCAGGTACTGTCAGAGCCTCTCAGGAGACAGCTATATCAAGCTCCTGTCATCCAGCACTTGTTGGCATCCACAATAGTGTCTAGATTTGATGATTGAATATGGGAAGGATTCCCAGGTGGAGCAGTCTCTGGATTGTCCTTCCTTCAGTCTCTGCTCCATAGTTTGTCTCTGCAACTCCTTCCATGGGTATTTTGTTCCCCCTTTTAAGAAGGAACAAAGTATTCTCATTTTGGTCTTCCTTCTTCTTGAGTTGCTTATGGTTTGTGGATTGTACTTTGTGTATTCTGATCTTCTGGGCTAATATCCACTTATCAGAGAGTGCATATCATGTGTGTTCTTTTGCGATTGGGTTACCTCACTCAGGATGATACTCTCCAGATCCATCCATTTCCCTAAGATTTCATAAATTCATTGATTTTAATAGCTGAGTAGTACTCCATTGTGTAGATGTACTACATTTTCTGTACCCATTCCTCTGTTGAGGGACATCTGGGTTGTTTCCAGTTTCTGGCTATTATAAATAAGGCTGCTATCAATGCCTTTGCCACCATGATTTTTGTGCTCCTTCAGATTTATGTCTGACAGTACACTGTAGCCATCAATTTTCATTTCTGTTTCAAGATTTGTATTTTTAACCTGAGTTTAAGCATGTTTGCTCACATGCTTATGTGCACCACACGTGTGCAGTTTTCCCAGAGGCCAGAAGATGCCAGATTCCAGGAATGGAGCCATAGAAGTTATGAAGCAGCTTGTGGGGTGCTTTTCTCTAGAACCACTGACCTGTTTCTCTAGCCTCACCACCAATTTTCTCAAACTCTATAAATACATGTCTTTCAAAATTCAGTTCATATACTCATTCCATCCCTACAAATTTCTTGCAAAAATGTTTTTTCCCTCTAGATTACAAGCTGGCAAAAAAAAAATCCATGAAACAAATTCTATTTTTGCATAGCTTGTGAGCTAAAAATAGTTTTCATGATTTTAAACAGTTGAAAACAATTTTAAGACATTATTTTAACTGTTAACATGTAAAAAATAGATACAACGTGAACTTCAGTGTGATGTTTATAAAACAGGAAGCTTTGCCCAGGGTTTATCTGTGGTCCATAGCTGACTTCATGTGCAATGGCAGACCTCAGCAGCTAGAACCGCCCTGTGTGTGCTGAAATCCAGCTACTGCTCATGCACCACAAACTTCAGGATCTAGAGTGTCATGGGAACTGAGCCAACATGACACTTATCTTCCATATATCCTCCATGCCAAAGAAAAAAAGGAAAAGTAGACTTTAAATATCTAACTTTGAAGATACGTCATTAAATTAGATGGCAAATCAACACTTTCTCAGTTGCCTTTTAGGGCAGTAATCTTGTCCTAAAAGAATGTTTGGTGAAAGTTTCAAACTAAGCAATCATAACAATATTCCAAACTCAAATTAAGTTAGTAGTCTTTTTGAACTTTGAAACAAACTATGTCAGAACAGCAGTTTAAAAAAAAAAAAGGAAGTTAAAAAAAAAAGTGAATCTACAAACCAAAGCCAAGTTTACAACTGATTCATTCGTTAAGCAAGGGAAGCTACTTTCTAATGATAAGCTAATCACCATTGTTCCGTACAGCAGCTGAAGACACACTTAGAGGAAACAAACTTCACAGCCCTTCAGAGACAACAGATGCTCAGAGATGAGGACACTGGGGCAGCATCAGAAGTCAAAGGCAAGGCAAGGAAACCAGGAAGGTTAGTGCTAGCTTCAATGGATGGGTTGATGTTACTAAGACTTGTTCTTGCAGTCAATGTCACAGACTCCTGCCATCCACTCATTCTAGAAGTCAGGGATGAATGGGAAGTGATTCAAGAACTGCTTCCTTTTATGTGGAACTATAGGCCAGAATATTTTTAAAGGAGCTGAGGGAATATTAATAAATATAAACCTTAGGTAGAATGTGCTACAAACTTGTGGCGACAATATACAAAGCAGAAAAGGGCTTGCAGGTCAAATTCACAAAGCTTTTAAAATCATGATCATGATCATCATCATCATCATCATCATCATCATCATCATCATCATCATAAGTGAAGCCAGTATTATTCACATTATTATGACATTATTATTAGCATCTATTCTGGAGTGAATATCTGAATCTCTCCTAAGTCAGTGAGTCAGGGGGTCATTTTTACTTCTGTGACTTACCTTCTACTTTATAGATTTCAATCAGAAGATGCTGAATACCCTGAGTCCCCCCAACCCCCACAAAGCAGACCAGTAACTACTCAGAGATAAACTGTATTCCTCTTTCTTTTTTTTTTTAAGCTCAGGGCTGAGAATAAAATTTTATAGATAAAATAAAGCCACAATTTTTCACTCCTAAATGGCTGTAGAAATTACCTTCTACAATAAGCTTGTTCTATCAGAGTCCAGCCACAGGCTTACTATGAAGGACACAGTATTTGTAAAGGGATGTCAGGATAAGTGGTACATGGGTCACTCCAGCAACAATGAACACTGTGCGTCACACACTGCTAAACCACTTCACAAATTCCTACACTGAGAAAAGCTAACACCCGTAGAAACACCAGTAAATGTTCTAACTTCCAATGACACTCCCAGTAGCACACAGCCAGGGATCCAAATATAAAGAAAATTTCTGTTATCAGAAAATCCATTTTGCTGTTCAACTGAGCAGCAAAATTAGAACCTTCTACCTAATTTTTAATTGAAGAGTAGTATTAATTTGTAACAATGATAGGCAAAACAGTAACTATTAAGAGGATTTAATAAGAGAAGCATAAAAATGTTATCTGATTGAAGGCACACATATAACGCAGAACTGATGCTAAAAAGTGCTGGTATACTATTTGACAACACCCAGGTTTGGGAAGAGATTTCCAAGGTGTAAAATTTTAGCCAACTGACAGTGAACACCTTTAATACCAGCACTTTCAATGCAAAAGCAGGTAAATTATTATGAATTCAAGGCCAGCCTGTTCTACACACAGAGTTCCAAGTCAGCCAGGGTTACACAGTGAAGTCCTGTCTAAAGAAAGAATTTCATTACAAATCTGCATGAATATATTAACTATGAATATCTGCAATCAAGTCTAGTAACAAAAAATCCCAACCTTAAACCTAAATTTACTCCCAAAAGAACTGTTGTATTTTTTTATCAGCCAACCAGTATAACATAAGAAAGAATATTCAATTTTCAATTTTGCCAACAAAACTATAAATATTTGTTTTCTCTATTGTTATAGAATTACTTATGAAATACCAATTTTGGCTGACAAAGCCTAAAATACTATATGGCTCTTCATGGAAAGTTTGTCACCTGTCTTGTAAAACACAGTCTCTCTGTGTAGTATTCTCCTTCTCATTTCATACCTCTTTACTTACATTTGCCTCTCTAACAGTGAACTGCTTTAATTCATGCATGTCCATGTACAAGTTAGTAGTATGGTATTGTTCCTTCAGCAGTTGCTGGCTGCTCAGTGGATAGCTGTGAGTGTCTAGAACGAAGGTCTGAAGAAGCAGGTAGCACTCTTCTGAATAACCCTGATACTTAGATTGTTTACCTTTTCTTTTTTTTTCTTTTGCTTTTTATTTCTGGAATGTAATTGTTAGGGCTAGGGGTGTAACTTGGCAGCAGAGCGCTCCCCTAGCATGTAAGAGGCCCTGCTCATTCCCCAGCATTGCTAAAATAAACATAAAAATGTGACAAAACCAGGTCAAGAAGAACCAAAAAAACTACTTCACCACATGCCTATTTCTACTTTGTGGTTGTTTCCTGTATGTCTCCCCAGCTTTTCCAGTTCTTCCTGCTTAACCCCTTTGACAGACAATAACAATAAGATGTGGCTAAAGCTTGGCGCTAACCAACTCCTATTATCATCAACACTGGCCTGTCACGTTCAGCCACCCATCGCATACTTACTGTTCCTTGTTCTAATAAAAGTTGACACTTGCTGAGACATTCTGGGCTGTCAATCAGTTCCAAGAGTGCTTTCTCAGCCTCTATTCTTTCAGTGAGATCAGTCCCTACGTAGAGATGCGTACACAGCACTTCCAACTCAGCCAAACTCTTCAGAGAAAAAAAAAGACATTCAACTTAAATGAAAAAATAATAATTAAACAAAGAAAACAAGAGATACAGAAATATTTATATACATCATTCAATATATAGTTACTGAGAATAATGATTCACTTAAATATCATGACAAAAGAAGCACATTTCCTACTTCTCAAACTATTTACTTAAAAATGTGTTATACAGCCAGGTGGTGGTGGTGCACGCCTTTAATCCCAGCACTTGGGAGGCAGAGGCAGGCGGATTTCTGAGTTCGAGGCCAGCCTGGTCTACAGAGTGAGTTCCAAGACAGCCAGGGCTACACAGAGAAACCCTGTCTCGGGAAAAAAAAAATGTGTTATACAATGTAACTATACATAAAGGAGGAGATTCTCTCCTTTATAAAGGTAACAAAGTTATGTCTGAAAGAAGTTACATATATGCTAAAATGTTCAAAACCAAAGAGTGCCTCAAATGCAGAATAGACTAGAAGGTAGTGTAGACAAAGAAAGAGCATTTACGGGGGCTTCAGATAAAATGAATGTACTCACTTCACGGCATTAAACAGTGGTCAGTAAATAGGATATAATGGGCAGAGACCAGACCACACAAGCTGCCAATAGCTCCACTAACTTTCTTTTGTTGTTCCCAACCCTACCACCTATAACAGTAGATCGAATGAGAATGAGAATGCTAATCTGGCCTTCTGAACTTACAGTGCTTCAGGTGAACCATGTTGTGACTTTTGATCTTCCAGTACTTCCGACAACACCCTAACTAATTAAAGTACAGGTTTTCATCTTATAAGTACAAAGACTAACCAGTATAAATAGAACACATAGAAACGACAAACTACAAAGTGAGTTCGCCACCCTCTTAGCTTAAAAAAAATCTTGTTAAAGCCATTTATTAAAACAAATTATTTCACTTGGAACTCGAATTACATACTTGACAAAAATATTGGCAGAGATTTTCAAAAACAGGTAGCCAAATGAACATAATAGGATATTCCAAAAGAAACACCAATTTTGCTCAGTTCTGGCCTGAATTTCTGCATGCAGCTTATAGCTGCACTTGGCTTCACACTCCTCAAATCCACAAGCAGCACTGAGACAGGAGGGCCCTGGCTCCCATCCCTATTTCCACCTTAGCTCCTGCACATTTCACACTTCCCTATCTGTGCCACAACCCATAGCCAAGATTCGGGAATTTTCTGCTAAAGGCCCAAAGATAAGTCTCAAATTGATTGATTAAAATAAAGGACCTCACTAGGCATGCTGGAGCATACTTGAAATCACACCAGCTGGGAGGAGGCAGGAGTACTGTCCCATGCTCACTGCTTCAGTCAGTTCAAAGAGGCAGTAGAGTGGTATGCACACGACATACTTTACACTTACTACTGTAATAACACTGAAGGTAAATATCTATATCCCCTAAAAGATAGGCCCAGAGTCTGCAAATATAATCTTTAGAAAGAGAGTCTTTATAAATCCTTAGTTAAGGGCTGGTGAGATGGCTCAGCGGGTAAGAGCACCAACTGCTCTTCCAAAGGTCCTGAGTTCAAATCCCAGCAACCACGTGGTGGCTCACAACCACTAGTAATGAGATCTGATGCCCTCTTCTGGTGTGTCTGAAGACAGCTACAATGTATTTATTTATAATAATAAATAAATTCTTGGGCCCAAGCAAGCAGGGTCTACCACAACAAGCGGGACCGATTGGAGTGAATAGGGTTGACCGGAGCGAACAGAGGTCCTTAAAAAGTCAATTCCCAACAACCAGATGAAGACTCACAACTATCTGTACAGCTACAGAGTGTACTCATATACATAAAATAAATAAATAAATCTTTAAAAAAATCCTTAGTTAAGGGATTTAGATAAAATCATTATAGATCTGGAGTGGGCCCTAAAGCCACCTCTAAACCCAATTACTGCCAGCTTTATAGGAAAGGAAGAACATGGTGGCACATTTCTATAATCCAGCACTCAGGAGGCTGAGGCAGGAAGACTGAGAATTCAAGGCCATCATGAGCTACATACAAATTTCTAACAAAATTAGCAAAAGTCTTCTCTGGCAGGTGGGAGGCAGTGGCCCCTTCCCTGTCCAGCAGAACTTTCCCCAAACTGCATGGGAACATAAAGGTTAGTCAGGAAGCAGGACGCTCTTTCTATCAACCCACCGACAGGCACGTGGACACAAGAGTGCCTGGGACTCGTAGGGCACTATGAAATGTGAGTGTAAAATACAAAGCCCCAAACACCAAATGTTCTTGAAGACGTTCCTGTCCCTAAAGTGCCATTTGCACTTCTCATCAAACTCCTTGCAAAGGCAACACTCCTTGCAAAGGAACATGGAAGTTCACCATATTTGTGATGGTCATTATCACCAGTCTCTCCAAAAACCAGACTAATTTTCTAGAAAGGGAAAGGGAATGGGGGTCTCAGATGCAGAAAGATACAGGGGAGAAGGCCATAAGAAGACAGGCAGACTGGGAGGCCATAGCTAAAGCTGCCAAAAACTATGAGAAGCTAGGCCAAAGGCCTCTAGACAGAAGTAAGCCATCTGCCCCATCTCAACCTTCTGACCATCAGAACTGAGAACAAAATGAAGTTTTAAAGTCACCCCAGTTGTGGCAATATGTTACAAAGGACCTAGAAAACTAATATTTAAAAAAGATAAATGATGGGCTAGAGAGATGTCTCAATGGTTAAGAGCAGTGATTGCTCTTCCAGAGGTCCTGAGTTCAATTCCCAGCAACCTCATGGTGACTCACAACCATCTGTAATGGGATCAGATGCCCTCTTCTGGTGTGTCTGAAGAGAGCTACAATGTACTTGTCATATATATAAAATAAATAAAATCTTTAAACACAAAAGATAAGTGATAATATCAGTCAAGTCAATGGTATCTAATTATCTAAGTAAGACTATTAGATTATCTCTCTTATTCTTGCTCCCTCTCTCTTCCCATTCCCTTTCCCCCGTCTCTCCATGTGGTCATGACCGGCCTCTACTTCTCTACTCTCTTTCTCTGCCTTTCTCTGCCTCTACTACCCTCTTAACTCCCCTCCCATGCCCTGAATAAACTATTTCTATACTATAAAATTTAAAAAAAAAACTATTAAGAAAGATTGTGAACATGTCTGGATATTATTTGCTTTGCTATATTGATTAATAAACTTCAAGACAGAAAAAAGGCATATGGTTAACTAGTGTTCAGTCAACATTGCCAATAACCTCTTTTCTCCAAAGATATTTCAAATTGTTTTTAAAATATTTTAGATTTATCTTATATGCATAAGTGTTTGACCATTTATACATTTTATTTTTATGCATAGAGTGTCTACTTGCATGTACATTTTTGCATCACATGTGTG
>JADRCD010198888.1:0-15578 GCA_019843815.1 Montemys delectorum | reverse complement strand
AGAGAAGAGAAGAAGAGAAGAAGAAGAGAAGAACAAAACATCCTCTGCTACATATGCAGCTGGAGCTCTGTGTACTCCTTTGTTGATGACTTAGTCCCTGGCAGTTCTGGGGAGTCTGATTGGTTGATATTGTTGTTCTTCCCATGGGATTGCAAACCCCTTCAGCTCCTTCAATCCCTTCTCTAACTCCTCTATTAGGGAACCTGTGCTCAGTCCAATGGTTGGCTGCTAACATCCACCTCTGTATTTATAAGGCTCTAGCAGGGCCTCTCAGGAGGCAGCCATATCAGGCTCCTTTTAGCATGCACTTCGGGGCATCCACAATAGGGTCTGGGTTTGGTAACTGTATATAGGATGAATGCCCAGATGAGACAGTCTCTGGGTGGCCTTTCCTTTAGTCTCTGCTCTACACTTTATCTCCATATTTGCTTCTGTGAGTATTTTGTTCTCCTTCTAAGAAAAGACTGAAGAACCCACACTTTGCTCTTCCTTCTTATTGAGCTTCATGTGGTCTGTGAATTGTATCCTGGTTATTTGGAGTTTTTGGGCTAATATCTACTTATCAGTGAGTGCATACCATGTGTGTTCTTTTGTGATTGAGTTACCTCATTCGGGATGATATTTTCTAGTTCTATCCATTTGCCTAAGAATTTCATAAATTCATCAATTTTAATAGCTGAGTGGTACTCCATTGTGTAGATGTACCACATTTTCTGTATCCATTCCTCTGTTGAAGCACATCTGGGTTCTTTCCAGTTCCTGGCTATTATAAATATGGCTGCTATGAACATAGTGGAGCATGTGTCCTTATTGCATGTTGGAACATCTTCTGAGTATATGCCCAGGAGTGGTATTGATAGGTCCTCAGGTAGAACTATGTCCAATTTTCTGAGGAACAACCAAACTGATTTCCAGAGCAATCCCACCAACAATGAAGGAGTGTTCCTCATTCTCCACATCCTTGCCAGCATCTGCTGTCACTTGAATTTTTGATTTTAGCCATTCTGACTGGTGTGAGGTGGAATTTCAGTATTGTTTTGATTTGCATTTCCCTGATGACTAAGCATGTTGAACATTTCTTTAGGTTCTTCTTGGCCATTTGATAGTCCTCAGTTGAAAATTCTTTGTTTAGTTCTATACCCCATTTTTTTAATAGGACAATTTGGTTCTCTGGAGTCTAACTTCTTGAGTACTTTGTCCTCTATTGGATATTAGTCCTCTATTGGATGTAGGATTGGTAAAGATCTTTTCCCAATCTATTGGTTGCCTTTTTGTCTTGTTGACAGTGTCCTCTGCCTTACAGAAGCTTTGGAATTTTATGAGGTCCCATTAGTCAGTTCTTGATCTTAGAGCACAAGCCATTGGTGTTCTGTTGAGGAATTTTTCACTTCTGTCCCATATGTTTGATGCTCTTCCCCACTTTCTCCTCTATAAGTTTCAGTGTATCTGGTTTTATGTGGAGGTCTTTGATCCACTTGGACTTGAGCTTTGTACAAGGAGATAAGAATGAGTTGATTTACATTCTTCTACATGCTAACCACCAGTTGAACCAGCGCCATTTTTTAAAAATGCTGTCTTTCTCCCACTGATAGTTTTAGCTCCTTTGTCAAAGATCAAGTAACCATATGTGTGTGGGTTGATTTCTGGATCTTTAATTCTATTCCATTGATCTTCCTTCCTGTTTTCCATCTTCTGATATCTTCTTTGATTTATTTCTTCAGAGACTTGAAGGTCTTATCATATAGATCTTTCATTTGATTGGTTTCAGTCACACCAAAGTATGTAATATTATTTGTGACTATTGGGAAGGGTGTTATTTCCCTAATTTCTTTCTTGACCTGTTTATCCTTTGAGTAGAGGAAGGCTACTGATTTATTTGAGTTAATGTTATATCCAGCCACTTTGCTGAAGTTGTTTATCAGGTTTAGGAGTTCTCTGGTGGAAGTTTTGTACTTAAGTATACTATCATATCATCTGCAAATAGTGATAATTTGACTTCTTCCTTTCCAATTTGTATTCCTTTGACCTTCTTTTGTTGTCTAGTTGCCCTAGCTAGAACTTCAAGTACTAGGTTGAATAGGTAGGGAGAAAGTGGGCAACCTTGACTAGTTCCTGATTTTAGTGGGATTGCTTCAGGTTTCTCTTCATTCAGTTTGATGTTGGCTAGTGGTTTGTTGTATATTGCTTTTACTGTCTTTAGGTATGAGTCTTCAATTCCGGATCTTTCCAAGACTTTTAACATGAAAGGATGCTGAATTTGTCAAATGCTTTTTCAGCATCTAATGAAATGGTCATGTGTTTTTTTTCTTTGTGTTTGTTTATGTAATGCATTGCATTGATAGATTTCTGTATATTGAACCATCCCTGAATACCTGGGATGAAGCCTGCTTGATCTGGTGAATGATCACTTTGATGTGTTTTTGCATTCGGTTTGCAAGAATTTTATTGAGTATTTTTGCATCAATGTTCATAAAGGGAGATTGTTCTGAAGTTCTCTTTCTTTTTTTGGTCTTTGTGTGGTTTATGTACAAGTGTAACTGTGACTTCATAGAATGAATTGAGCAACGTACCTTCTGTTTGTATTTTCTGGAATAGTTTGAAGAGTATTGGTATTAGGTCTTCTTTAAAGGTCTGATAGAATTCTCCACTAAAGCCATCTGGTCCTGAGCTTTTTTTTGGTTGGGAGACTATTAATGACTGCTTCTATTTCTTTAGGGGTCATAGGACTGTTTAGATGGTTTATCTGATCCTATTTTAACTTTGGCACCTTGTATGTGTCTAGAAAATTGTTCATTTCAACCAGATTGTCCCATTTAGTTGAGTATAAACTTTTGTACTAGAATTTGATGATTTTTTGAATTTCCACGATATCCATTGTCATGTTCCCTTTTTCATTTCTGATTTAATTAATTTAGATACTGTCTCTGTGCCCTCTGGTTAGTCTGGCTAAGGGTTTATCTATATGTTGATTTTCTCAAAGAACCAGCTCTTGGCTTTGTTGATTCTTTCTATAGTTCTTTTTGTTTCTATTTGGTTGATTTCAGCCCTGAGTTTGATTATTTCCTGCTGTATACTCTTCTTGTGTGTATTTGCTTCTCTTTGTTCTATAGCTTTCTGGTGTGCCGTCAAGTTGCTAGTGTAAGCTCTCTCCAGTTTCTTTTTGGAGTCACTTCGAGCTATTAGTTTTCCTCTTACCACTGCTTTCATTGTGTCCCATAAGTTTTGGTATTATGTGTCTTCATTTTCATTAAATTCTAAAACGTCTTTAATTTCGTTCTTTATTTCTTCCTTGACCAAGTTATCTTCGAGTAGAGCATTGTTCAGTTTGCATGTGTATGTGTGCTTTCCGTTGTTTTTGTTGGAATTTAGGACCAGCCTTAGTCCATGGTGATCTGATAGGGTGCATGGGATTATTTCAATCTTTTTATATCTTTTGAGGCTTGTTTTGTGACCAATTACATGGTCAATTTTGGAGAAGGTACCATGAGATGCTGAGATGAAATATTCTTTTTTTTGTTTTGTTTTTGTTTTTGTTTTTGTTTTTTTTCAAGACAGGGTTTCTCTGTGTAGCCTTGGCTGTCTTGGAACTCACTCTGTAGACCAAGTTGGCCTTGAACTCAGAAATCTGCCTGCCTAGGATGAAATGTTCTAAAAATATCTGTTAGATCCATTTGGTTCATAACTTCTGTGAGTTTCACTGTGTCTGTTTAGTTTCTGTTTCCATGATTTGTCCATTGCTGAGAATGGGGTGTTGAAGTCTCCCACTATTAGTGTTTGAGGTGCGATTCTTCAAGGGATTTTTTTGTTTCCTTCTCAGGTCTTCTACCTGTTTACCTGTGTTCTCCTGTATTTCTTTATGGGAGTTATTTATGTCCTTTTTGAAGTCCTCCATCATAGTCATGAGAAGTGACTTTAGATCTGAATCTTGCTTTTCTGGTGTGATGGTGTGTCCAGGACTTGCTATGGTGGGAGAATTGGGTTCTGATGATGCCAAGTAGCCTTGGTTTCTGTTGCTTATGTTCTTAAGCTTGCCTCCCACCATCTGATTATTTCTAGTGCTCCCTGCCCTCACTATATCTGACTGGAGCCTGTCCTTCCTGTAATCCTGGTTGAGTCAGAACGCCTTAGAGTCCAGCTGTCTCTGTGATCCTATGATTACAGGATCCTGAGCTCTTGAGCTTCTGGGTATGTCAGAGTTCCTGGATGTGGGGCTGCCTCTGTGACCCTAAGATCCTGGTGTGATCCAAGCTCCTGGGATCCTGGGATCCTGGGATCCTAAGATCCTAGTTGTGCTAGAGCACCTGGGAGTGGAGCTTCCTCCAGGGGCTGGCAGAAGAGTCCCTGCCCAAGGTAGACTGGCACAGTCAGGAAGGAACCAGAGTCACAGGTTGGGCGGGGTTCGTGTGTTCCTGGATCCTGCTGGTCCCAGTTACTCCCAGTAGTGTTGGAACAGATATTGTGTTCTACCCACCACTGATCCAGGGCCTGGGAGTGCAATCTTATTATTTTTTGATTAAATTAATTTATTTTTTATACTCCATATTCCATTCCTCGCCCCCTCCCTATCCACCCTCTGACTGCTCCACATCCCACAATTCTTCCCCACTCCCTGTCTCCATGTGGACGCCCCTACCCCCACCCTACCTGACCTCTAAACTCCTTGGAGCCTCTAGTCTCTTGAGGGTTAGGTACATCATCACTGAATGAACACAGACCCAAAAGTCCTCTACTATATGTGTGTTAGGAGCCTCATGTCAGCTGGTGTATGCTGCCTGTTTGGTAGACCAGTGTTTGAGAGATCTTGGGGGTCCAGATTAATTGAGACTGCTGGTCCCCTACAGGATAGCCCTTCTCCTCAGCTTCTTTCAGCCTTCCTAAATTCAACAACAGAGGTCAGCTGCTGCTGTCCAGTGGTTGGGTGCAAATATCTGCATCTGACTCTTTGCTTGTTGGGCCTCTAGGATGGCAGTCATGCTTAGGTCCCTCCATAGTCTCAGTAATAGTGTCAGGCCTTGGGACCTCCCCTTGTGCTGGATCCCACTTTGGGCCTGTTGCTGGACCTTCTTTTCCTCAGGCTCGTCTCCATTTCCATCCCTGTAATTCTTTCAGACAGGAACAATTATGGATCAGAGATATGACTCTGGGATGGGAACCCCATCCCTCACTTGATACCCTGTCTTCCTGCTGGAGGTGGGCTCTATAAGCTCCCTCTCCCTACTGTCAGGCATTTCATCTAAGGTCCCTCCCTTTGATTCCTGAGAGTCTCTTACCTCTCAGGTCTCTTGTGTGTTCTGGAGGGTCCCCCCAACCTCCTATTTCCTGAGATTGCTTGTTTCCATTCTTTCTGCTGGCCCTCAGGGCTTCAGTCCTTTTCCCTCACCCAATACCAGATCAAGTTCCCCTCCCCACCCACCCCATTCTCCCTCCCCTGTCCACTTTCCCTCCCAGGTCCCTCCCTCCCTCCCCACTTATGATTGCATCCTTCTCTCTCCCATGTGGGACTGCAAGATAAGTTCTTAAGAACCACTCCGGGTACCAATATGTCTTAGTTAGGGTTCTCTAGAGTCACGGAATTTATGGTAGTCTTTATGTAGTAAAGGGATTTATTGATGACTTACAGTTTGTAGTCCAACTTGTAACAATTAACTCCCAACAACAGTCACGGCAGCAGCTGTGAATGGAAGTCCAAGGATCCAGCAATTGCTCAGTCCCATAAGGCAAGCAGGCGAAGCAGAGAGCCTTCCTTCTTCCAATGTCCTTATATATGTCTCCAGCAAAAAGTGTGGCCCAGGTTAAAGGTGTGTGCCACCACACCTTTAACCCCGGATGACCTTGAACTCATAGAGCTTTCTACGTTAATCCTATGGGATTCGTAGTCACTATTCCTCTAGGTCTCCATGCCAAGATTCAGGTCAGAAACTTGTATCTCTCAGCCTCCAGATTAGGGCCACAGGTGAGCCTTCTAATTCTGGATTGTAATTCATTTCAGACGTAGTCAAGTTGACAACCAGGAATAGCCACTACAACCACTGAGTTATCTTTCCAGCAACTACAAATTTATTTTCATGAATATATAGTTATAAATTCAGAAAATTGCTACTACTAATTATTATTGTGTATGTATATACATGATATGTTCATGTAGGTACAACTGAACAGTTGTCAGTAGACAAAAAATTGCTTTATGGGCAGAGACATACTCTGCTAAGATGAAGTGTTGGGATTCTTGATGAAGGTAAGCTGCAGTGAACAGATATTACCTGATGTGTGAGATTGTGTTTCATGTATTATAGATTGTCAGAACATGGTCCAGGAATGAAATTGTATAAGTAGAATTCTCAATGCTTGTGAGAAAACTCCAAGAAAAGAAGACAAGAGCCTAGTGACCTCAGCTTCTTGAAAATATGGAATTGTTCTTGAAATGTGCTTTTGTGCATTACCAGATGTAATGGATAGGAGTGAGTTTACTTCAGATTATCCATTATAACTGGCTATTGTTATTTGTTTACACGCCTCTTTGGAAAAACATTTTTGTTATGTGCAGTTTGTCTGCCACGCGTGGTTTGACCTTGTGACTGTACACTTTACTTGTGTATTTTTAATGCTTGTAATATGAGTTGTTTGATGCTCCAAGTGAAGTTGGCTATTGCATGAGACTTTAGCTTCCTGCATTTGTCAGCTCCACTCCCATTGCCTCTGGAAGTAGTGAAGAGTAAATGATCAGAATTGAAGGTGAAAAAAATTGTCTCAGAATTCTTGATGTAACTGGACTCCAAAGACAGAGAAAAAAGTCCAAGATTGAGCCAAGCAGAGGGTTCACTGTAACCTAAGAAAAGTCTGATCAAGGAGAGAAACCTCCCCATGTTATCACTTCTTTTCTAATACCAAGGAAAGTTCCCAGGATTCCATCTTTCATACCATGATTACTATAGACTTGTTTTAAAGAAAGGGATACGTTTTCAGTTTAAGGAAATTTATTTCTATTTTTACCTTTCTAAAGCTTTTTTTTAAAACATAAATGCATAATGACTTTTAAATTTTTTATTGGATACTTTATTTATTTACATTTCAAATGTCATCCCCTTTCCTGGCTTCCCCTTTGGAAACCCCCATCCCATATTCCCTTTCTCTGCTTCTCTGATGGTGCTCCCCAACCTGCCCACCCACTCCTACCTCCCGGCCCTCAAATTCCCCTACACTGGGGCATCCAGCCTTCACAGAACCAAGGATCCTTGATACCCGACAAGGCCATCCTCTGCTACATATGTTGCTGAAGCCATGGGTGGCTCCATGTGTACTCTTTGGTTGGTGGTTTAGTCTCCAGGAGCTCTGGGAGGGTCTGATTGGTTGATATTGTTGTTCTTCCTGTGGGGTTGCAAACCCCTTCAGCTCCTTCAGTCCTTCTTCTAGCTCCTCCATTGGAGACCCTGTGCTCAGTTCAATGGCTGGCTGTGAGCATCCACCTCTGTATTTGTAAGACTCTGGCAGAGCCTCTCAGGAGACAGTTATATCAGGCTCCTGTCAGCAAGCACTCCTTGGCATTAGCAATAATGTCTGGGTTTGGTGACTGTATATGGGAAGGATACCCAGGTGGGGCAGTCTCTGGATGGCCTTTTCCTTCAGTCTTTGCTTCACACTTTGTTTCCATATTTTCTCCCATAAGTATTGTGTTCGCCCTTCTAAGAAGGACTGAAGGATCCACACTTTGGTCTTACTTTTTCTTGAGCCTTGTGCAGTCTGTGAATTGTATTTTGGGTATTTTATTCTGGGTGTTCTCTGTGCTCATTGAAATATCTACATAAAGTTCTCACTCACTTTTTATCGTGGCAAATTAGACAGATAAATTTAGATTGTTAACTATCCTTTAATAGCTGGAATAAGCCCTCAATTGTTATAATGGTACTCTTTATATATCATACACTGCTTTGCTATTATACTGTTTAGTATGCTTGCATGTGTATCCAGTAGATTCAATGGATCAGTTATTTTCATGTACACATGGTCATATGCCACATATTACTTAGTCACTAGTAGGCTATGTGTACAATGGTGTTACCACAAGATTATGTTCTGGGGCGATGTTGTGCTCCTCTTAATTTAGTATAACTACACACTGTTGTGTTTATAAGATGATGGAATTGTCAAATGGTGCCATGTCTAACAATATATCTTTGTGAAAAAGAGATGCACAGCAACCCTCTCTCTGTCTCTCTCTCTCTGTCTCTGTCTCTCTGTCTCTGTCTCTCTCTCTGTCTCTCTCTCTGTCTCTGTCTCTCTGTCTCTCTCTGTCTCTGTCTCTGTCTCTCTCTGTCTCTGTCTCTCTCTGTCTCTCTCTGTCTCTGTCTCTCTGTCTCTCTCTGTCTCTGTCTCTCTGTCTCTGTCTCTCTCTGTCTCTGTCTCTCTCTGTCTCTCTGTCTCTGTCTCTGTCTCTGTCTCTCTGTCTCTGTCTCTCTCTCTGTCTCTGTCTCTCTCTGTCTCTCTGTCTCTCTGTCTCTGTCTCTCTGTCTCTCTGTCTCTGTCTCTGTCTCTCTCTCTGTCTCTCTGTCTCTCTGTCTCTGTTTCTCTCTCTGTCTCTGTCTCTGTCTCTCTGTCTCTCTCTCTCTGTCTCTGTCTCTCTCTCTCTCTTGTCACCTTCTATTTGATGTAGTACTGGTATTGTTAAACTATTTCCTTCCCACCTAATGTCCTTTTTTTTCCTTTTTTTTTTTTTTTTTTTTTTTTTTTTTGCTTGAAGAATTCCCAGTTGTGATTATAATGGTTCTTTACAGGTCTCATGGTGACAAGTTCTTCGCTTTTTAATTTTTTTTCTAAAACCATATTAATGTTTGGTCTGTTTTCATTTTGAAAGATAGTTTTATTTTACTAAGCAAAGCAGTCTAAATTAATCTTTGTTTAATGTATAAAATCCCACTATACTGTTTATGGCTTTTATAAATTGCTGCTAAGGACTCAGAGCAGATCTCTTTCTACTTTTTCTACTTCTGCACTTTTGATTTTGCTGAAGTAATATTTTTTAAAGGATGTTCATTGATGTTATCTTTTTAATTTTTAAATTTTCTTGTATTTATGTTGTTCATATTGTAAGACAGTCTTGAATGTGTGGCTTGCTTTTCTTAGGCTTGGGAAAACCCTGAGTCAGGCTCTTTTAATATTCTGATCAGTGTTCTTCTTTGTTCTGAAACATAAGTTATACATATAACTTAATACATAGACAAGTCTTCCATATTCCAGATGCCTATTTCACTTGTTTCTCTATATTCATTTCCTTATTTTGTAACTAAATACAGTATATATTATTAAAAGATTATTTTTGTTCCTATCACTAATTGTTTTTGATTTCTTTAATTTTCATTGGTTTTTAATTTCAGTCATAGAATTTTCATCTGGCCTTTTTGTTCTTAAATAGAATTTTTAAAGGCACCTATGATCTCTTCACTATTATACACTTTGTTGAATTCATCAATCCTAGTTTTTTTAAAGTTCATCTGAAGATCCAATTGTCTGATCATTTTTGACTAACTTTCTTTTATCTATTTTTATCTTTTTTTAAAATTAATCGAGCTTTATCTTGGCATGACCTACATCTTTTTATTAAGTACACCCAAATGTGCTTACAAAAATTTAGAGGTTCTGGATGACATTTCTTACTTGTTTTCTAGAAGTTGTATAAGCTATTAGAAGAATTCTCTTTATTTCTTTAAGCCTATATTTCTGGCTATGTTCACATGCATCCTTTAGGCATTCCCTTCCTTTTGAGACTAGCCTGTAGATGTTTTCAGCTCAAGATCTGGGTTTTCCTCCCAGTCTTTATCAGAAAATCTTTGTTGAACAATAGATGTCAGTTATAATAGCAACCCACAATTGGTTACTATGTGGAGAATTAGGGAGTAAGGGATATCCAGTTTTTTCTTTCTTTTTTTTTAATTAGATATTTTCTTTATTTACATGTCATATGATTTCTCCTTTCCCAGTATCCCTTCCAAAAACAAACAAACAAACAAAAACAACAAGAACAAATCCCCGTTGCTTCTCCCCTCCCCATGCTTGCCACCCCACCCTCTCCCACTTATTGGCCCACACTGGGGCACAGAACCTTCACAGGGCCAAGGGCCTCTCCTCTCATTGATGATCAACTTTGCAATCCTTTACTACACATACTGCCAGAACAATCAGTCCCATCATGAATAGTCCTTGGTTGGTAGTTGAGTCCCTGGGAGCTCTGAGGGTACTAGTTAGTTCATATTGTTGTTTATCCTAAGGGGCTGCAAACCCTTCAGCTCCTTTGGCCTTTTCTCTAACTTCTTCACTGGGGACCCTGTACTCAGTTCAATGGATGGCTGTGAGTCTCTACATCTGTGTTAGTCAGGTACTGTCAGAGCCTCTCAGGAGATAGCTATATTAGGCTGGCTTGTCCTTCCTTCAGTTTCTGCTCCATAGTTAGTCTCTGCAACTCCTTCCATGGGTATTTTGTTTCCCCTTTTAAGAAGGAATTAAATGTCCACATTTTGGTCTTCCTTCTTCTTGAGTGATGTCCAGTTCTAAATGGGATGTCTGTGTCACATTCTCTCCCTCTGATGTTCCCAGACCATCATTGAAAGGGGTGGAAAGTTTGTAAGGGCCGGAAAGTTTGTAAGGGCCAGAAGTAGTGGCCATCTACAGTAAAACAGGGGTACTGCACGCATGAACTTAGCCTGGCTGTGATGGAATGTAGGACATCTCAAAATCAAGCCAACCAACGTTCTGTTATGGGTTGGGGAGGGCCTCATGGCATTCCACCTCTGTATGAGGGAATGACTAGTGAGGGAGAGTCAGTTTTCTTCAGGGATGTAGCTCCTGAGAGGCTACCCATGCTATAGTAAATGGTCCTACATGGATGCATATACAGGCAGCATCAAAGGGACTCTGTAGGTTAAACAGAGGATAAGGGAGCATGAAACTGGGAGACAGGGGGAGTAAAGGAAAGACAAAATGGGTGGATTTGATAAAGATACATTGCATGGAAGTATGAGCTTCCCAAACAATAAAAAAAAACAAATCCCGAGCTTTCACTTAGGAGAAAGCTTACTTCTCTTCTCTGGTGGGCTGTGGACTAGAGTTTTTAATTCTCTACCAACTAAAGATTACTTAAATCTGTGCTTAGCTTTTTTTTTTTTTTTTTTTTTTTTTAGCTGCTTAGTAGCTGTTTTCTGGTTGATTTTTCTTCATAGACCTGCATGACTGCACAGTTTAGAAGTCAGAAAGCAATTTTGGGGGCAAATCACACGTGTAATTTTCTTCTGTGACCAGGGTCCTTTCAGTCCTAGCTGCCATAATCATTATTAATTCTCATTTCCCCTCCCAGTCCAGTGAGACTTTGATACCATCTTCTCTTTGTTTTGTGATTCTTGTTGCAGATTGGCAAGATCCCAGAGGAGAACAATGGCTTTGGCAAAGGCTTCATTTCAATATTTTTCCTGTCTCTCGGATTTTCCATCACCTCCTTCCTATTTTTCTTAAGTGCATTCCTATTCCTCAATGTCTTCCACAAGTGCAGCTCCCCAACCACCCATCTTGTGTTTTTAGGATATTAGGTGTGTATGCATGTGCGTGCACACACACACACACACACATACACACACAGACACACTAAAAAGAAGCAAAACGAAAACATAGGGCAGTTTTATACAGAAGTTTCTCATATGTTTCTGGAGATTGCTGGAGAAGAATGGTTATAAGAACCAATGAATCTATGATGCATCACTGCATCAGGAGCCTGTGCAGACATTAGAGCTCCCCCTTGGATTGTACACACCATAGGGTTTGACAAATGAACAAGGATACTTATTCACTGTCTATGATCACACAGAGTGGTTTCTCTGACTTAGGAATCCCCTGTGGTCTACCTATATTTCGCTATTTAACTCATCTCTCTTTTACTACTTAACCCCAGCAGACACATATACCTTCCTGTTGTCTCTCCAGTTTTGACTTTTACCAAATACTATGTAGTTGGAATCAAGGAGATTCTAATCCTTTTAAATGGGCTCCTTTCACTTGGTAATATGAACTTAGTTTTTTTTCTGTTGTTTCATAGATTGATAGCTTATTTATTCTTTAACAGTAAATACATCATTCCACTGCATATACCTATACCGTATTCTGTTTATCCACTCAGCTACTGTGGGACATCTTGATTATTTCTATGTTTTGACATTTATGAATAAAACTGGTATAAACACTGATGTGAAGGGTTTTGTGTACATGTTTCCAACTTCTTTACCCTCTTGATAAATGCCAAGCATTATAAAAACCTATCTGTAGAAAATATTTTGTCTGACTTGTGGTTGTACTTAACAGAAGAATTAGTATGACACAAACTGTTCAAAATAAATGGGCATGTTTTATTGATTTTGAAGACTACATAGAATAACACATTATTATATATAATCTACTATATGTATTCTATGTATTCTATATAGAATATAACACAATCATTTACTCCTTGTTGAACTTCTGGCATTTCTACTATCATGAATTACGTTGTCTAGAGACTCTTCTAACATAATTCTGTGAAGTACAGCATAGAATACTGACAGTGAAATGGAATTATATCAGCTTTGTCCATATTATATTGGTGAGAACTCAGTTCTCTATCTTTAACCCAATTTTAATGTGTCCTGCAAAATAGCCTTTTGAGTGCACCAGTCATGAAAATTCTGTGGTGAGCATAATTGCTGTGTTTAAGTGATTTCTGACTAGTCTCTCTGTGTTAAATACTTTTACACAACTTAACCCAAAATACCACTTGTTAAGAGGTACCACCACATCAGATATGATGGAATGGTAGTCTGTACAAATGTATTAGGTTACAGTAGCTTAAAGTAAGGCAGTTTAGTAATTAAGTCACTTTTTTCTTTACAACATGAGAGAGAGAGAGAGAGAGAGAGAGAGAGAGAGAGAGAGAGAGAGAGAGAGAGTTGATCTTCATATTCTGTGCCTCAGACTGGAAAGCTAAGAACAACTCTTTCACCTCCAGCTTTATTTTGTTTGAGGCATCAGATTCTTGAATGACAATACTTGAAGTGTTAAGAGCTTCCTTAGCTCGCAGGAAGAAGTTCCAGGTTAGGACCTCTCAAGTGGATCTCTTGAGAGTTGTTTGTTTTAATCCATTGTGAGAAGGAGACCTGAGTAGGAGCCCCACAGCCTGGTGCTTCAACTCTGCTTTTCAGAGGCACACCCTCAACTCCTCATCTGGTTTTGTGTCAATCAGTTGTTCGTTCACACACTTGGAGATAATAAGCCCGGTAACAGAGCCTTAGTGAGGTATCACTCCTGTGTGACTTGTAGGAATTAACATCAAATCAACCATAATAGGAGCCATTGCTGGCATCAAATCTGACAACTGTTTAAAAGTTTATACCAAGAAGCAAGTTGCTCAATTAGGGATCCAATTTTCCTATTTGTAACTCTGGGAACTGAGGAAAGTTGGTTGTTATTAACATATCAGTCTTCATGTTCTTAAGCTATAGAAGAATAATAATATTGTCCCTAGATATCTTTTGAGGATTAAATGACATAATCCATATGAGAAGTGGTTTGAATATTGCGTGGCATGTTGTGAGTCATGTATAAATTTTGGTTAGCTTTGTAAAAAATGATAGTTATTTATTCTCTCATTTAATTTATATAATATTCAAGGTATATATTAATCTTTTCAGATACTTTACTTTTATCTTTTACAGAAGAGAAAATTAAGGAAGAAAGAATGGTGACTCATCCTTTTTAACCACATATATTTGGAATTCAAAACCAGGTGTTTTGAATTAGTAGCACCAAATATTATGGAGAATGTAACACTTTGAGCTACGGAGAGTTAGATGCCATTAATTGGACACTGCTTAACTTTCCAGACTTAGCAAAGTGTGGGTAACTGACAAAGCCAACTTAATTTTGGGTATAATAGTACAGGGTCTGTATTCAGTCAGTTTTAGGTACAAACTCAGATTATAATAACTCAGTATTAATTGTTTTAAATTTTGACCAGCCTAGGTTTAAATTTCTTGATCTTCAACATCCTCTAATCCTGCATTATTCAATGTATGAATACTTAGCAAAGGTCATGATAAGTTCTCAAAACTTTGGCTGTTACAGTAGATTGTAAAGTTGCCCCAATTCTTCTCCTTGCAAATACTGACATCATTAACTATGTAAGATTATGTTGCCTTTAACTCTGGACTCAGCCATGCAACTGGTTAACAGGAAGTGTATAGAAATGTCAAGATCCCATTTACAGCTTGGGAATTTGCACCACGTGGAAACTATTTGATCATTCCACTTCTTGGAAAACAAAAGGAGGATGGAGATTGAGCCTCACTATATGTCATTGAATCACGCCTATAAAGTTAATCACCATTAAACTTAAAACAGTGAAATTCAGTGAACACATTGCTGTGAGTTGGTGGTGGAACACATATTATTATGCCAGGAGGATGTCCTGATTCCATAAGCAGAAGGCAGGGGAATTGTATTCAGGATTCTTGTAGACATTCTATAGTATAAGAGTAACACTTTCCTAAGTTCTAGCAAACTTCAGGGGTACCATAATAATTGCCTAGGTTTGTAGCCAGCTGAGAAGAAGTGCAGGTGGCCCAGGGATCCCTGAATTTGACTGCTGTCTGCTTGGAGAAAAGTTTGTTGGCCACGATGGCTTTAACTATGAGATTTGAGGATTGGTACTTTAGTTGCACAGTTATCTTTGTTAAAAATGAGGTTTTAAAAGGGTTAAATATCTTTTGTCCATCCTCCACCCAATTTAAGTTTCCTTCCTTTAAAATAAACCACTCTGAATACTTACCCACTACTCCCCACTCTTTTAAAATGTGTTTATGTACATAAGAATTCATGGCCAACACTGCTATTTTGTATTTGCTTTTCTTTTGACTTGAAAAGCAATGTATTTTTACATTTATCAGACATTTGAGTTTTTCTTTTACTCAGAAATGCATTTTGAACATCAAACATTTATAGTTACCTCATTAAAAATAGAATAACATCAACAACAGCAAAACCCTCTTTGCTTATCCAGTCCCCTATTGATGGACATGTAGATTTTTTGCTAATTTTAACCTCTGCTTCAAGATGAGATAAAACAAGCATTAGTACTTGTTTCTTAGACTATGCTGGAGAATGTTTCCAGGGAAGGTATCTTTAAACAAATATGCTTTGTGTCTTTGAAAATTTGACTGACCTATCAATTATATTTTGGCCCCATTGAAAGTCATTTATTTAGTGATAGTTTGCTGATTGGAATCAAAGCCCAGAAATTCTTTCAGTAGATAACCAATAGGAACAATTGGGACAGAGATCACTGTCTGTGAATATACGAGCAGGGACAGAAGTTTTATTTTAACTTATTGTAAGTTTAAAGCATGATTTTTTTTTTTTGGAAAATGAACAAAACTTTTGTGAGTTTTGTTATTTTGTAACTTGCGTGTGCGTGTGTGTGTGTGTGTGTGTGTGTGTGTGTGTGTGTGTGGGAAAGAGAGAGAGAGAGAGAGAGAGAGAGAGAGAGAGAGAGAGAGAGAGAGAGAGAGAGAGAG
>JADRCD010198887.1:7194-20546 GCA_019843815.1 Montemys delectorum | reverse complement strand
GCATCAGCTCCTGCTTCCTGACCTGCTTGAGTTCCAGTCCTGACTTCTTCTGGTGATCAACAGCCATGTGGAAGTAAGCCAAATAAACCCCTTCCTCCCCAGCTTGCTTCATGGTCATGATGTTTGTGCAGGAATAGAAACCCTGACTAAGACAGTGAGATAGCTGGAGTTGTTACACACTCCACTTCCTCACAAACGGTTCAGGCCCTGTCATTGTCTTTGAATCAGAAAGTCAGATGGCTTCTCACGAACGGACCGAATGGACCGTGTTCCTTGGGTGTTTTTCTGTGCTACAGTGCTGGTTGAAACAAGAATCTGTGCACAGCAGACAAGCACGCTGCCATCCAGTTATGCCCCCAGTCTGACATCATTGCTTTTTAAATAGCAAAATACTCTTTAAGAGATAAGACGATTAAGTGTAAAAGACAAGAAAATTAAATGGAGAAAATTATAATTGAATGCTGGGGCAGTCTGCACAGAGATGTTTCGGCCGAGCCTGGTCATTCTCAGGGCTGAGGCCCTGTATCCCGATGCCCTTGACAGGTGCTATTATGAATATATGACTGGCTGGTCCCTAATGCAATCTTTGGGTAAATAAACCTTTCAGGATTCCATTAGTGCCAGAGCCCTTTCTGGAATGTTCTTGGTAAGCTCACTTTTGGAAACTAATGACCAACGCTCCTGGGACCTTTTCCTAGGGACAATCACTGGGAGCAGCTCCTTTCTCCCAAGGCAGGTGAGATTGTCCCTGCACTCCAGGTTAAGAACCATAGAGACAGTGGTTTCCCTAGGGCCACACACAGCAGCAGACAGGCTGGGAACCAGGTGAGAATGCTAACCCGGGCCTCTCCCCCTGCTCATCTCTGGGTCCGATCCCACGAGAAGAGACCAGGACACGTGTGATCCTGCACACTCAAGACCAGCAGGCCAATGCAGGGAGACACTCTCCTATGTGAGGGAGAGTTGTCAAGACAGAATGGCCCAAGCACCTGGCCTCTTCCCTATCGCCAGCTCTTCTTCTCAGTCCCAGGAACATCCTGCTTGGTCCTAACTCCCAGGCCAACTTTCCATCTGCTCAAGGCTCAGCCCGAACTTGCATCAAGATATTCTCCAGTGATAGTCAGGGGTACCCAGCATGCAGCTTGCATACCACAGCCCCCATCATCAGGGCCCTTGATTATCCTGCTCCCTCAACTTCAACCTGAGGTTACTGGGAAATCACACATGACTAAGCATCACACATGACTGCCCGTGTGGACAATGGAGATTTTTTTTTTTCCTGGATCACCCAGAATTGGAGAGGAGAACTTTTCTGGTCTTGGGAAAGTACTATGCCTAACCCAGGAGCTAGTTCATCACTAATCCGTGTTCCCCTCATATACAGGCTGGGATGTATCTGGGGACATTGGGAAAAAAAAAACTTGTCTGTGCCTCTTATCAGCTCAAGCGTCCCAAAGACTGTTCATTTTAGTCTCAAATGCTGGTATCCACGTGCTGGCAACTCATCCCAGCCCCTCTTGCAACACCAGGCCAGAGCAACTACATCCTTTCCCTAATGACATCCCTGAGCCCAGAAATTCGACAGGACCTCTCACTGGCTAGGTTGTGGCTCCTGAGCTAATGGCTGCCTGACCCAACTCACGTGTTCCCTAGTTCTCTCTGATACTATCACTGGACATGCTCATTCATGGTGGCCTGGTCCCACCCCTATCAGGGGTGGCCAGGTATCCTATCACTAGGTCTTGTTGCCTAACAGCAACAGCAGGATCATCAATAAGGGGCCCTCAGGTGATCTCACACAGATAAGGGGCTTGCAATGGCCATGGGGAGCAGGAAATGGTTTCTCCTGAGCGAGCCTTCTGGTCACTGCTTACGCTTTGCTAGGTGCCTTCAAAAATGTAAAGGACCTAACCCTGAACTTACTTCCTGTTGGTGCCCCACCTGGCTGTTCAGATGGGCATCCCTTGTTTGAGAGGACCTATCTCCCCTTCTTTGCCTTTCCCGGTCTTTAGTGTTGTTTTTTGAGACAGGGTCTCACTATGTAGCCTCAGCTAGTCTGGAGCTCACTATTTAGGCCAGACTAGATCCACCTGCTCCTGCTTGCTGTGTGCTAGGATTTAAAGATGTGTTGCCGCCACACCCAGCCTGCATCCCATCTTGGTGGTCCATTCACATTTCACACTAGGCTTTCCTGACCACAGTCCCTCCTAGCCTTGCCACTGTGCAAGGGCCCCAGAGCCAGGAATTTTATGCCCTGATACTAGGCTTACATGGGTTCAAAGTACCCTGACCTATCCTGGGGCCTTGGGACTCACTCTGTCCCCATGCACAGGTAGGTGCTCTGCATACTTAGCTTAGCCTCTCAGGACTGGCTCTCACTGGACCAGGACCCAGGGTCAGGTATGTCTCCCTTGCTTCCTCCACACTCCCCAGGTACAGCTAGCCATGAGCAACTCTGTATGCTATTCCACTAGCACTGTCTGCAACCCGAAGCCCACTTTGGTCTTAGAGCTTAGAGACATCAAGTCCTGAGAAGGGACGGGCATTGCTTTCTGGGTCACCTTGTGGGGAAGAGCAGGGGCATGTTTCCAATGAATGGTGGGACCCTTTCTGAAAGATGGTGTCATGGTGGCTGAAAAGGAGGAGGCTGGTCTGGTTCCCATGGGGTTGGTATACCCACCCAAGTGAGCCACATTCAGTGCAGGTGTAGGTGCAGGTGCAGGTGCAGGTGCAGGTGCAGGTGCAGGCACTGATGCATGGCAAACATAAGGATCTGACCCTGAGTATCGGGGATAGGCCCTCTAGGTTCCTTCATGGGCCCCTGAACTTTCCCCAATGTTCCAAAGCTAACAGGACACTGTAGGTTAAAAAAAAAAATGCTGGAGGCTGGGAGTGGGTAGACTCATGCCTAAAATGCATGAGGCCCAGCATTGTATAAAACCAGGCATGGTAGTGCACACCTGTACTTGGGAGACAGAGAGGGAGAGAAAGGAGAATTAGAAGTTCGAGGTTATCCTGGGCTACATACTGAGCTTGAAGCCATCTTGGACTACATGAGGCCCCCCTCACCCCGCCCCTCCCAAGGCTGGCCACTGAACTCTCCTGGAGGAGAGTTCAGCCAGGGCCAATGGTAGCTCCAGGATATACCTGACACGGAGATTTCTGGAGGGAAACACAAGACTGAGTTACTGCAGCCAGAAATGTGGAGGATGGGTGAAAGACTGGGAGATTTAGACATTTAGAAAAAGTATGTTAGTGGAGATACTGTATAACCTTTACTTAAAAGGGCATGGAAAGTAGTGAGCCAGGAATGTGGGCTGGTCAGTTCCAGGAACCTGTGGGTCACAGGCCCCCTCTAAACAAGGCTTAGAATGAGGGGCAGGATGTAAGTCATCTTAGTAATTCCCAGAATAACCAGCTAAAATGTAAGTAACGTTGACCACAGCCAAGAACGCAGACTAGAACCTGTCGGCCACAAAGGCCCCACCCCCACCCCCAGCTAGATCCAAGAAAAAAAAGGCAGGATATGAGCCAGCCCTCCGGATGGTTCTAGGGAACAGTCAGCCATAAAGTGAATAGTATAGACCAAACCACATTCTTGTGCATAATGAGTGTGTAGGATGTTTTCCTTATGACCCTGACTCAACTGGAGGCTGGGTCTCTTAGAATTCTCCACTGTTCTCTTGTTATGTTTCCTTGGTAACCCCCTTACCCCCCTAGTTTGTGATTTTTCCCTTTAAATACCCCTTACTCCTTGTGCTCGTGGTCGAACTCCACTGGCCTGTAAGGTTACGAGATCGACCCCGGTACTGGTGAATAAACCTCGTGTGATTGCAGCAAGATCGGTTTCTCGTGAGTTATTGGGTGGTCGTGTTGTCCCGAGACTTGAGTGAGGGTCTCCCCTTACTCTGGGGGTCTTTCAGTGGGAATTGCTGGTTGGTTTTGGGATCTGTGGGCTCAACCTCCCGCAGGTCCTAAAGAATGGGTCCTGTGTCCAATGTTGCACACTCTGCCTATGGGTGTCCACGGTGGGAAGGTTCTCAGCCACTCAGCTAGTTTTTGTGAAGTGTGTTTGAAGCCTGTATTCTAGTCACTGTAGGCCCAGAAGTGGATCCCTGGGCAGAGCTTCCCTATGATGTCAATCACATGACTCTATGCACCTGGCAAGGGGGAGCTGGTTTACCTGGGTCTGAGTGTCACCTATATATCTAGAGAGGATTCCCTTCCCCGGACCCTTACGGGGTGAGCTAGCACTAGCACCAGGCTAGGCTGCAGTCCTCCTCCCCTAAACGTCCCCATGATGCTACTTTGAGTAGACAGTGACATTCCTATGACTCTATTCTGGGCCTGGACCAGGAAGGACATAGTTCCCAACAGTTCTTTCTTTCCTGAGGTTAAAGGCCACTTCTTTCCAGCCCCTCCTTGAAGTGGCAGCCTTGCTTCCTGCCCACTTCCTGGGTGAGTGGAGCCGGGCCCGCAGCTCCACAGATTTGGGTTCTCTTCAGGCGGAGGTTTGAAACAGGGACCTGGAAAATAAGAGGGATCGAGAAACAAAGGAAACGCGGAGGCCACGTATCATTTGTATCAAGGCTTCAATTTACTTAGGAATCTTTAGAGCATTTATAGGCGCAGGTAAAAACTGAAACCAAATCTCCAGGTACAAGATAACATAAACACTTCAGCAGACATCAGACGCCAGAGTCTCTGGCAACCCAAAGTCCCCAAGCAGGTAGGCGTGTTCACAACTAGATGTAGCTTCCAGTGCAGCGGGCCATTGTTCTTGCCCAGAAGGTGGGAGCTCAGGTAAGTCCTCACTCCATGCCACCTTCTACACTGGCTTCAGAACGGCCCCTGGGGGCACATGCATGACCTGCTCTGCCTGCCCCTGTGCACATGGCAGGCTGAGCACTGGGCTCCTGACCTGTTGCTTGTAGTACTTGTGCCTGAGGATGCGCTGGTGGGCATCGTGGGGGGCCGTAGTGCCCCACAGGGGAAGTGGCCATGGCAGGTCAGCCTGAGGATCTATGGCTACTACTGGGCCTTCTGGGTGCACATCTGTGGGGGCTCCATCATCCATCCACAGTGGGTACTGACTGCTGCTCACTGCATTCGTGAGTGAGTTCCTTTGTCATCTAGTGCTGGGTAGGGTCTGGGGTGAATCAGGAAGGCCAACATGGGCTTCACTTGATTCTGTCCAGGAGAACTTCCCCCACAGTACCCAGAATATGTAGTCACAACTTCTTTCTGACCCCAGGAGAGATGCCGACCCATCAGCTCTTCGCATCCACGCTGGGGATGCGTACCTCTACGGGAGCCACTGGGTGTGAGCCACGTCATCATCCACCAGGACTATGTGCAGGGTGTCCTGGGCTCAGATGTGGCTCTGCTTAGGCTGGGGAAACCCGAACTGTTCCGTTAACATCAAGCCTGTCAAGCTGTTCTCTGGGTCTCCTGAGGTCAACTTAAGGCACCCATGCCGGGTGACTGGCTGGGGTGTGGTCCGTAAGTATGGCATGTTTCAAGGAAAGATTCAGGCTGTGGGACCAAATTTGTCATTTGAGGATCCCTGCTGGGTGACACTGAGGTCCTAAGGAACAGAATCCAGGGAAGGAAGAGAATACTAGTGAATACACAACCTCTGGCTCCTTTCTCCAGGTATTCAAGATGCCCGTCAGAGCTCTGTACCTGAGGCCGACGGCGTGACTGGACCCAGACCTCAAGACTCTGAGGAACAAAGGCCCTTCCTCCTTCCTATCCCCCTGTGCTCCCTCTTCCTCCTCTCCCTCCTCTCCCTCTTCATCTCCCTCCCCTCCTCCTCTTTCTTCCCTTCCCCTCCCTCCTCCTTCTCCTCCTCTTCTCCTCTTCTTTTTGGAAATACTAGAATATCTGACTCCCCCTCTCTTTGGGTCTCGAACTGCAAGCAGATAGATTTTTGTTACATTATTTATGTATTTATTTGGGGGGCATGCCATGTTTTGTCATAACATTCATGTGGAGGTCAAGAGGCAACTTGCAGGAATTTGTTTTCTCCTATCACATGAGTCCCTGGGGATGAGCAGGTCTTCAGACTTGACTGCAAGCATTCTTGCCAACTGCCCCATCTCACCCATCCCTGTAAGCACACAGGAACCATCTTTAGCTTCCTAAGTGTCAGAGTTGGGCAGGAATCTTGCAGATGTGTGTCCCCTACTGTTCCAGGGTTGGATTTAAGTAGAGATGGAAGTATTCTCAGCCCTCAGGATGAGCTGGTAGAGTAGTGGACAGTTAGGATCTATGTACCACCAACCCTACTTCCTTTCTCCCTAGCGTCACTGCCTCCTCCCTACCGCCTGCAGCACGTTCAGGTGCAGATGGTGGATAATGCCATCTGTGAGCACCTATACCATAATGCCACCAGGCATCACCACCAGGGCCACAAATTCATCCAAGATGACATGTTGTGTGCTGGCAGCGAGAGCTGTGGGGTCTGCAATGTGAGTTCAGTTGACTTCCTCCTTCCTGTTCCTAATCCCACTTCAGGGCCAATATCCATTGATGCTACTTCCTCTTCTAGGGTGACTCAGGTGGCCCCCTGGTCTGCAGGGTAGCAGGCTTGTGGAACTTGGTAGGAGTGGTGAGCTGGGGCTATGGTTGTGCCCTGAAGGACATCCCTGGGGTCTATGCAGGGATGCAGTCCTTCCTGCCCTGGATCACATGACAGATGCAGAGATTCTCATGAGCCCAGCTGGCCTCATGCTGGTCATCAAAAGATGAGTCTCCCAGTAACCACTGCTTCAGCCTTTGCCTGGTCTTCCAAACCTGTCCTGTTCTCTGGCCTTCTGGGAGTCTGCACATCCCTGATCCAGCAAAGAAAGCAAGGGACGATGGCCAGCAGGGGTGGGTGCTCTTGGCTTGATGGAAGACAGAAAAGGAGTGGAGGTTGTCTATGCATGCAGCTGTTGAAGGTACTGAACAGCTTTTGCTTTTGACTGTTCCTTTTTTTTTTTTTTTTAAAAAAAGACTTATTTATTATAAATAAGTACACTGTAGCTGTCTTCAGGCACCCCAGAAGAGGGCATCAGATCTCATTATGGATGGTTGTGAGGCATCATGTGGTTGCTGGGATTTTAACTCACAACCTTCAGAAGAGCAGTTGGCGCTCTTAACCGCTGAGCCATCTCTCCAGCCCTTGGCTGTTCTTAATAAAGGTGCTGTGCACATTCAAGTTCAGGATTTTGTGTGAGTTTTACATTTCCGTTTCTTTGGAAAAGATGCCCACAGGTGTGGTTTACCATATGCTGAGAGAACTACCTGTCTGTGTTGTTCAGTTTGTTTGTGCCATATTGTACACGAAGAGTTTGGGGTCAGGGGAGATCTTCAGCGTGACAAAAGGCTTTAGCCATCACAAGTGGCACAGTGTGCGTGGGATCAGCGATTCACAGAAAGTCTCAGCCTTCACCCTCATGTCATTCTGTGCTGGGACTCTGTAGACTCACCATACCGATAAGGTTCCCCGTGGAACACGGGTCTGGAAAAGAAGTGCCTGCATCAGTACCACCTGCCAGAGCCCCAGCCCTGACAAGCACGTCCACTTGGTCCTGATGAGGGGTCAGCAGGTGAGGATGAAGCTGGCAGCAACTAGTCTCATCTAGAGCAGATTCTGAGTTTCCTGAGGAGAATGCCCACAGGCATGGAAGGGTGAACTAGGCTTCAGCACAGTGGTACACCGGGGACATGAGGGACAGGGTTGTAGCCTTGTTTGGGACTAAACTCAGAACAGGAGAGATTTACACAAGTTGTAGGGGTGTGAGAAGAGTTCTAGTCAGGGTTCACCTGAGGGATGAGAGGGAAAAAGGATTGCAGGGGGTGGTCCCATCCCCACCACGTACACACAGGGCTATGACCAGTATCTTATTGATCAGGGCATTGGGGGTCAACTGTATTCAAAAACTAGGAATCAGCCAGTTCTGTGGCCAGCCGCAGGTCCCTGATATCGCCAACCACCTGTGTAAGTTCACCCCTGCATCAGCTCCCTGTCTAGCAGAGATCCACCCCAGGATCATGGTACCTTCTCTGTCTTGCACTTCGGGGACTCCATGGCTGGGTCCGAGGGAGGCCAAGGGGGAGCGTGAACCCTTCCACCCCTGCACATCTGTCTCTGGCTGTGTGCGGCCTGGAGATGGTTTTAACTAGAAGAGCAGCAAAAGAAAAGGTGTCATGTAATTGCGGAAAGCAAAGGGCTGGACAAGCTTCCAGTGGGCTGCTAAGAGTAACTCCTTGGAAACGCTTTTTGCTGTTCACCCACACAGCCTCCAGGTGGCGCTGCAGGATGGAAAGAAGGAACTGCAGTTCGGGTGCGCTGACAGGTAGGTACGCTCCTTCATAAGGAAGCCCAACGCCTCCTGGTGCAGGGACTGTGCTCAGCCGGTAGAAAGCAGCCTTTCCCACACTTCAGGGTCCCTTTTAATTGTATTTCTTTTGGAGAAGAGAGATCTATGTGACTCAGGCTGGCCTCAAATTCCCATCCCAAGCTCTTTTCATAGGTTTTCCACTCTTTTCATAGGCTTTTATTTGCTATCTTACGGGCTCCTAGCCAAATGAAGGTGGACAGCCCAACCTGTATTCGACTGCAGAGTCTGGGATAAGATGCGGAGGGAAGCAGGATTTGGGGACCTGGTATCTTCTGCAGGAAAACAGGTTGTGACAGACCATATGCACAGCCAGGCTCCCAGCACCCCTCCCACCTCCCACAGTCCTATGGGACCACACAGGTTAGGAGTTTTGTAACGCAGATGCAGCTGTGGAACTCTCAGAATCCCGACAGAAAGTGAGTCCTATCAATTTGCTTTACTCTGCTTGACCCACCCTCTCCTGATTGACAGGAAGCCAGATGACTTCTTGGGATGTATTCAATGCCCTGTCTCTTCTAGAGTTCCACATGTATAGGGGGAGAAAAAAATCCTCTACCATTAGGCTACATTCCCAGTCCTTTTTGGCATTTTGAGGCAGTATTGTTAGGTTGGCTGGCTGCCTTTGAACTCACAGGCAGTCCTTCTGCCTTAGCCTCTGCCGTGGCTGAGAAGGCAGGCCTGTGTCTACAGACTCAGGTCTTCTCTGCTCTGTGTCTGAGCACACATGGTTTTTACACAGTGTCCTGGCTCTTCCCATGTGGCTAATACTGTCTGTTGAAGGAATCCACAGGATCTGCTCCTCCCAGGACAAGTTAATGGACATTTGGGCTGCTTCTGATTAGGGCTCTGGGAGTAACGCTGCTTTTAACAGTTTGTGTTTTGTGTGAACATGTTTTCTCTTGGAGGAGCACAGCTGTGATTGTAGACTCACACGGAATGTTTAAAGGACACAAGGCTTTCGGGTTTGGGGCTGTGAGTAGGACTGGGCTTCTAATCCGTTCTCAGTATCTACCAACCCCTCCTTAGCTTCAGGAACTCTAGGAGGGGTGGGGTGGGGTGGGGTGGGGTGGGGTGGGATGGGGTGGGGTGGGGTGCAGAGTTTTTTCCTAGGTTTTATTTGTGACAGTATTCCCCACCACCACCAGGATGACTTCAAACTTGCAGTGATCCTCCTGCCTCAGCTTCCAGAGTGCTAGGCTTAGAAATATTAGGTCACCATAGCTAATTATGTGTTTTTCCTTCCTCCAGCCCCCTTTTCCTTCCTTCCTTCCTTCCTTCCTTCCTTCCTTCCTTCATATCTGTCTCTTTTCTTTCTGTCTGTCTTTCTAACTTCTTTTTTCTTTTTCTTTCTCTCTCTCTCTCTTTCTTTCTTTCTCTCTCTCTTTCTTATTTTCTTTATTTCTTCTTTTCAGAGCCTCCTGTAGCCCAAGTTAGCCTTGAGCTCCTGAACCTCTCACTTTCATCTTCTAAGTGCTACAGTTACACCACGCCAGGTCTCTCTCATTTTTACTGTTGCTTTGATAAAACATCTTGAGAAAATAAGCTTAAGAGTGAAAGTGTTTATTGTAGCACCCAGTTCAAGGTACATTCATCACTGTGGGGAAGGCATGGAGGCAGGAACACGAGGCAAGTAGCCATGAACAAATGCAGCTCAGCTCTTTCTTCATTTGTGGAGTTCGGGAGCCTGGCCAGGGAATGGCTCCCCAGGCAGTCAGTGCTTCTTCTCAATGCTTTCTTCCAACCTAAATCAATGTAATTAAAGCTAACTCTCCCTGGAGGCCCGGAGGCCTTCTCTCAGGTGATTCTGTTAGGATAGAAATCAACACTTCAGCTTATTCTGCACAGGGAACCCAACCCAGTGCCTTCTGCATGTTAGGTAAGCACTCTACCAACCGGGCCATACTCTCTACTCTGCTCTCTCTCTCTCTCTCTCTCTCTCTCTCTCTCTCTCTCTCTCTCTCTCTATCTCTTTTCTGAGACAGGGTTTCTCTGTGTAGCCCTGGCTGCCCTGGAACTCACTCTGTAGACCAGGCTGGCCTCAAACTCAGAAATCCACCTGCCTCTGCCTCCCAAGTGCTGGGTTTAAAGGCATGCGCCACCACCGCTCGTTCTCTCTGTCTCTAATTAGCATTTCTGTCAGGACTAATGGTATACATTTTGCCACATGTCCATATTGTCTATTTGCATATCTTTTTCGGTGAGTGTGCAAATGTTTTTTACTTTTTTAAAAATTGCTTCCTGAGTGCTACATAATATACGTCTTGAATCCAAGTATTCTAAACACTCAGATGGTCTATGGAGGACTGATCTTGTTACACAGAACGGGAGGGTGCATGAACAGAATGGATGTCAGGAACAGAGGGGAGCTGAAAGGTCTGAGGGATCTGGCTATTTCTAGGTCTGGGCCAGAAGGCCATGGAGTCTGTCTCTCGTGGTGACAAGACCAACCTGGACAGCCCTGGGCCTTGTATCTGCTGTAAACTGGGATGAGGGAGGAGGGAGGAAGGAGGAGGAAAGGTCTGCCGACAGTTTCTCCATCCTGCTGCATTTGGCAGGGAATAGCTGTTGTGTCCACGTGTCTTCACATGAAGTCTGCAGCCCAGAATGCAGGGACCAGTTCAGAGGCAGAATGCAGCAGAGATAGGGTGCTGTCCTCACTGAAACCTGAGTTTATTTTCCCAGTGTGGGAAGGCTGCAATGTCTCCTCTAGGCAGCCCTTCTGGTTCCTGCAGGACACACTCTCCCACATCTGGAAGTCCAGCCTCTGGAGCTCGTCAGAAAGCTCTGTGTGAGCACAGGCATCCGTGACAACACACCTTTCTCAGTGTCCCTGTTCCCACATCCGGTCCTGGGTCTTCAGACTCCACTTCTGGTCAGAGGGGCCAAGTCTCTGGCTTCCTGAGTAGGGTTTCTTATCATGGCTGGGGCCTAGTGGCCAGGGGTGTGGCCAGAGAGCAGAGTGCAGGACCTCTTTCAGTTTCAAATCTCAGGTCAGAGTGGGCGGGTTCCACTGACACCCTTCAGATCAGGTGTTGGGGAACTGAGGCTGGGCAGAGTTCTTTAGTCCTCCTCCAGTATGTGACATCATGTACCATGATGTGGCTCTTCCGAGTCTGCTTGTCCCACAGCCAAAGCTGAAGACTGCACAGTAGGCGCAGGAGGGATGACCAGACAGTTAAGATCAAGAACTGCTTTTGTAGACAACCCAAATATGGGTGCTTTGCGACCACCTGTAACTCCAGTTCCAGGGCATCTATCGCCCTCTTCTGGCCTCCATAAGTACCTGCACTCATGTGCCCATGTGGCTCTCCCCACATTATTAAAAATAAAATACATCTTTTAAAAAAGGAATGCACACTAAACGTCTGCCCTATGAGTGATGCATAAGGACACGATGTGGGTCTGGGCCTGCCTCCCACAGGTGCTGGTCTAAAAAGGGACTGTTTAGGAGGTAGGAGCTGTCAGCTCATGCCAGCATAGATGGACCAGGGTGAGAGAGTCGTGTGTCCCCTCAGGCCATCCCACCTGGTCCAGGATCCTAATGTCACCTAGCTTGAGGGGGTGTCCTTCATGGACAGATCCTCTGAGTCTCAAACACTTGAGCCAGCACAGATCCCTGTAGGAGGAGCTGTTGTCTCTGGTCTGAGGGACCTGGTCTCCTGATTCACTTTGTCACTTAGTTCCCTGCATAGCTCTGGACACCCTGGATCCCAGGTCTGCCACTCAGGAGGAGGTTCCACTGTGCACTGCTGTGTTCTCCCATCAACCAATGACATGTGTTGCCTTTGTCCAGATGGAAGGGCAGAGGGAGGTCACAGTCTGGTCTTGGTGACCCTTTCTGTGGGCTAGATAAGTTTGCTGTGGACCGCAGCGGCCATTCCCTCTGAGGGCCTGGTCTCCCTGTCTCTGGGGTTCTACGCAAGAGTGCGGCGGGAGCTGTCCCCTCCTCCAGGCTGCTCACTTGCCCCAGGCTGCCCTTTGGCCCCAAACAGGAGGGTTGAACTGAACATATCTGTAAAATCATCACTGGACTGGGACACACACATAGAGGGAAGCCCAGCATGGTCTCTGCTCTGTGCCCCTACCCCAGCTAGGCTGTGAACCTCACATTTAGAGCTCCATGGGTTTAGGACCTGACTTTCATCCTCTGAGCCTGTCACATACACCATATAGCTGAACTGACCTTCATCTTCTGAGCCTGTTACACACACTGTATAGCTGAGTTCTCAGAAAGCTGCCCACCTTGTCATGGACAATGATAGCCCACAAAGAGCTGATGGGTCACAGAGGGGAGGGGAGGAGTGAAGGCTCCCTCTGCACATGACTGGGTATGGCATGTGGTTAGGTGGTTAGAATGTGCACTCAGAGCTCTCTGTCTATGTGGGTGGGCGGGCGGGCCGTATAGAATCAATGTCAATCCTCCTCAGGAACCTAACTCCTTAGCTACTGTTGCATTGCTGTGAAGAGATACCGTGACAAAGGCAGCTCATAAAATAAAGTAGTTAACTGAGGATTTGACTACAGTTTTAGAGGTGTGAGTCCATGATTATTGTTGTACCAAGGAGACCATGGCGCTGGTGCTGGAGCAGTAGCTGAGAGCTTTGCATCCTGATGTACAGGATCAGGGAGTGTGTGTGTGTGTGTGAGTGTAAGTGTGTGTGTGTGTGTGTGTGTGTGAGAGAGAGAGAGAGAGAGAGAGAGACAGACAGACAGACAGACAGAGAGAGAGAAAGAGAGAGGGAGAGGAAGAGAAGAAGAGATGGAAAGATAGAGGGAGAGAGCCGGGCAATGGTGGCACATGCCTTTAATCCCAGCAGAGGCAGGTGGATTTCTGAGTTTGAGGCTAGCCTGGTCTACAGAGTGAGTTCCAGGACAGCCAGGGCTACACAGAGAGACCCTGTCTTGAAAAACCCTGTCTCTCTCTCTCTCTCCCTCTCTCCCTCCCTCCCTCTCTCTCTCTCT
>JADRCD010198885.1:0-10022 GCA_019843815.1 Montemys delectorum | reverse complement strand
TAACAGATTGTTTGGAAACCCAACAAGCCTAGACCCCTTTTATCCTGATGTGTACTACCTGTCAATGGGCTATTGGGCAGGACTTTTCAGGAATTAGAAGGTCTTACCAGAGAATTTCTCTATGGCCAGCTCCAAGGGAAAAGTGGGAGAGGTTCAGAGTTTCTATAACCTATGTTGGGGAACAGACATTCTAGTTTCCATAAACTGCCTTGGACAGAAATGAACCAGAAACCGTGAATTAAAATTCTCCCTCTCTCTCTCTCTCCCTCTCCCTTTCCCTCTCCCTCGTATTTTTAGTTGATACACATGTTGGGTTTCATTATATTTTTATATCCTTGTCCCTGGTCCTCGACTGATTCTCTGTAACAAAGGAGTGTACCACATGATGGTGGCCCTCAAGGTGTTTTATGACACAGCCCCATAATCCACAGGGTGGTAGAGATGGTTGGGTTGTTTGCTTCTAGAATCCCAGAATCCTATGACTGTTTATGTTGAAGAGTTCCCACTGGCATAAAGAGTCATAGCCAGACTAGCAGACTCAGAGGACCGCCGTCCTGTGTCATCACCACTTTCAAGCCACAGTGGAACCTCCACTCTCCTCCCTTTTTCTATTGCCAGGGAATTTCTCTGGAGAATTCACCTAGAATAGAACTTTTGCCCTTCGCATTTGTGTTCTGTTTCCTGCTTAGGCTGCCTTTGTGACAGTTAGGAGTCGAGTTGCTCGGCATTGGCTAAAATAGGTCACGTGACAGACGGTCTTATTGCTATTGTTTCTCCTGCTTGGGTGCTGTGTTCCACTTGTATGCTTGTTGTACTGAGTTGTGATGAAATACTAGACAAAGGCCATGCAAGGGAGGAAGTGTTTATTTCGACTGTCAGTCCCAGGAATACACTCATTATGGCAGCAGGAGCCAGACTGCCTCCATAGCCAGGAAGAGAGAGCTAGGAATGGAAGCTTGTGCTCACCTTCTCTTCATTCAGTCCAGGATTCCAGCCAGTGGGTTAACACTGTCCATACTAAGGGTGCATTTTTCCCACCCCATTCCACCCAACCCTTACAGAGCTTTGTTTTTTAAAAGTGATTCTAAACCCCGTATAATTGACAGTTAAGACTAACCACCCATCTGGCAATTTTATTCTTCACTACATGTTAGTCTGTTTTCAGTGGGATGTGGCTCTCTGTTCACCTCTGCTGATCTCTGAAAGGCATTGTACAGGACCACAGGCTGTCCCATTCTAGCGTGATACTTTCCATCTTTGTGTGTTTTAGGAAGGATTTATATTAGCTCTTCCATTCTCCCACATAGTACTTATGAGATAACTCATAACTGCTGTCAGACTGAAGGCGTAGACAGAGATAAGCATCTGATGTTTGGCTCTTTTCTCAAGTAGATAAAGAGATGAGCTATCTGCTTTAATGTCTTGAATATTTCAAGCCTGTCCCCAGAGACACACCTCCCCCAACAAGGCCACACCTCCCAATCTTTCCCAAACAGTTCTATAGTGAGATATTCATTCAATTGGTGAAGTATTAAAACATATGACCTATTATAGCCATTCTGGTTTAAACTACTACATTCTTCTTTTTAAATGTTATTTCGTGAGCATTTGTGTTTTGTCTGGATTCATGTTTATATTAGGGTGTCAGATCCCCTGGAACCATAGTTACATACAGTTGTCAGTTGCCATGTGTGTGCTGGGAATTAAATCCAGGTTCTCTGAAAAAGCAACTCATACTCTTAAATCTTTAGCCATTTCTCCAGCTCCAAACTACTCCTTTCTTCAAGTACAGTTCTTTCTGAGAAGTCCAACCCAGAGGGGCTTGTAATATCCTGCAGGTGCGATCAGTCAGGGCCTGTCTTGCAGCCTCCAGCCCTGTGCAGATGGGTTTGATTAGCCTGAGTAGCCCAGCTCTTGTCAAGATCTTATCTATCATTCCTATGTGATGACTTATTTCTCTGTGTTTCTCATGTATACATTTGTCTTGAGAACCTGTCTCTGGGAATCAGGATCATATTATAAATCACGTTATGTTCTATTGGTTATATTTGGCTCTGTTTTTAACAAAGAAAAATATACGCGATACAAAGTCTGTTACTTTTTATGCATCCCATGCTTGCTCTTCGGTTACTCATGCCTCTACCTCTAAGCTATTGTGATGCCACTGTTCTGATCTGTTGTTTTAGCTTATCACTCAGCTCTCCATAAAATTTACACTGAGTAAAAAGATACCATCCAAGGGGGCTTTCAAGATGGCTTAGAGGTTGAGAGCACTGGCTGACCTTCCAGAGGACCTGGATTCAATTTCCAGCACCTGCATGGCAGCTCATAACTGTCTGTAACTCCTGCTCCAGGGGATCTGACACCCTTCCCCTCAAAGGTGTTCAATGAGTGACAATTTTTACAAATGTGATTATATTTTGTCTTTGTAGCAGTCTTATAGAGCAATTGGGACTGACTATATTAGTCCCTATTGAAATACAGAATAGACCCTCACAAAAGATAAATGACTTTTCAGAAGTTTCACGCCACAGAACAAGTACAAGAAATCTGGACCCAGCCCCCTTGAGTCACAAACCAATTAGCTAATCCCAGAACGCAAATCAGTGGACATGGATCTAGAATCTTGACTGCATTTCTGAGAGAAGGTAGATGAGCCTTCATTAAACATTGACTTGCAGATGGTCCAAGCAAGTTAAGGACTTGACCCAAGCAAGTTATAGTTCCTGGTACAGACTTAGAAGTGAGCCTTGTGGTATAGTGCCAGTATTGAGGACTGACCATCTTTATTTTTGTTTCACTCCACTTGCAAGACCAAATCTCATTTGGAGCACGTCATTCAGCATAAAGTTAAAATTTTGGTTAAGAATTTACTCAGAGTAGAAGAATGACAATATAAATGTTTGAAAGCAATCCACTTGTCTAACTCCCAGCTGAGACGTGTAGTCTTCTAAAACTAAATGATTAAATGACTATAAAACAGATGCCTAGACAATAAGGACAAATGAATCCCAGTGACCACATACTCACCTAGCAATCTCAGGAGTGTACATGCTACCACCATTAGAGAATATGGCTTAGGTGATTCAAGCAGACCAAAAGTTAAAACAGAGAGAGAGAGAGAGAGAGAGAGAGAGAGAGATGTTCTTTGGGCACTTAACTGAAGAAAAATCCAAAAAAAGAGGCCAGATTATATGATGCAATAATTTTGTTTAATATGATTTCTACATTTATATCCATTTCAGGACTGACATTAGTTACTTGAAATCATTCTGTCTCAGTTAGCATTAACTATCAACACAACACAGCTTAGAATCACCTGAAAATGGAGTCTTAGCAAGCAAGAGAGAGCCAGAAAACAGCATTTCTCCATGGTTCCTACTTTGAGTTTTTGTTCCGACATCCCTCAGTGATGGGCTGTAACCTGGGAGCATAATCCAAATAAACCCTTTCCTCCTCCAGATGTCCTGGTCATGATGTTTTTCGCAGGAACAGGATGAAACTGGAGCACACAATCTATCCCCTTCACTTCTGACCTCCCCCGGGACTGATAGTGACATAGCCCATTTCTTTGCTCTGTCCCTAAACCCAATATACACCGCACTGATGACCATGATGACTCTGGACTGAATATCTGATCCCAAGCTCCACGCCTACAAACGCCGTAAAGTGAACATATTTCTTAATGTCATGAAAAGGAAATAGAGCTTTGCCTACTTGTTATTAAAAGCATAGACGTATAGAAAGTCTTTGTGAATTGCACTATTAAAATTTTAGCAATTATCTGCTGACACTAAATACTTTCACGTTATTAAACTATATGAAGTCTTGCTTGAATGGCCTCTTTCTGGCACCAAATGTCTTAGTTAGAGTTCTATTGCTGTGAAGAGACACCATGACTACTACTTTTATAAAGGAAAACATTTAATTAGGGCTTGCTTGTAATTCAGAGGTTTAGTCTATTATCCAGTCATCTTGGTGGGATGTATGGTGGCATATAGGAGACATGGTGATGGAGCAGAGAGTTTTACATCTTGATCTGTAGGTAGCATGAAGAGAATGTTACACTGGACTTGGCTGGTGCTTCTGAGACTTCAAAGCCCCCTCTGGGAAAAAAAAACAACAAAAAACAAAAACATCCACACATACTCCAACTTCCTAATAATGCCATTTCCCATGGACCTTTGGGGATTATTTTTATTTCAACCACCACAAAAACCTAGCTCGCATGGTCTCTTTCTGCATGAAAACAGAAGACCCACATCAGCAGAAGCACAGGATGGGTGTACTGTACAAGCTGCACGTGACTGACATCTAGATAACTTCCCAGCCACAGGCTAGTGGGCCATCAACAGAAAGCTGACGTCATCTTAGCTCTGCGAGAGGCAGAGAATTGTGAACTCTAAGTTAGACTTAAATCTCCCAACCTACATATGGCTTGGTTTTCCTGTCTAGAAAATAAAATGACAACTTTCAAAATGATTTTTTTGGAGGGCTAGAAGCAGAATGAATTATATTGCAACATTAAAGAACATTATTAAGTGAATACTGATTCATCTTAAAGAGGACAAACACCTTTTTATACCAGAAAAGTATCTTTTAAGAAACATTCAGCTAAATTCTCTCATGTACAAGATGGTAAAAATGAAATTCAGAAATGTTCATTTCTTAGAAAAGTAGACAGAAGGAAATGCTCTGAGGAACTGGATGAGGTCATTGGAAATGGATTCCAACCTCTTAAAGTCAGTTTCCTGAGGAAGCAGTTTCTTGAGGGTGGTGTGAATTTAAATAGAAATATCTTTTAGCTGAATCCACATTATGAACCACATAGTACATCATCTCCTGTGTAAATACGGAGGCTTGTTTACAGAGAGAGCCACATGATCAAAAATTCCCACACCATCATCATTGCCATGAGCTGAATATTGAGTCTAAGAGTAAGTGTCGAAATGTCGTGGTTTCAAGACAAATACTCTCCACTGCCGGTCCCAAACATCTACAGCTGAGCTTCAGGCAAGCTTGGGGTGATTTTCTACCATCCCAATCTTACTGTGGACGCCACACCAATCACCTGCAAGTGAACTTCTGGATACTCAGTTCGTGTCTGATGAAGGAGGATGCTCCACACAGATCAGCTTTCTACTGACTCCTCCAGGGTTGAGTTTGCATGTGTCCTTAGATAGTTATAGTAAAAATAATTTATAGTGGACTCAATACAAAGAACTCAAGAAGTTAGACTCCAGAGAACCAAATAACCCTATTAAAAATGGGAACAGAGCTAAACAGAGAATTCTCAACTGAGGAAACTCAAATGGCTGAGAAGCACCTAAAGAAATGTTCAACATCCTCAGTCATCAGGCAAATGCAAATCAAAACAACCCTGAGATTCCACCTCACATCAGTCAGAATGGCTAAGATCAAAATCTCAGGTGACAGCAGATACTGGTGAGGATGTGGAGAAAGAGGAACACTCCTCCATGGCTGGTGGGATTGCAAGCTGGTACAACCACTCTGGAAATCAGTCTGGTGGTTTCTCACAAAATTAGACATGGTACTACCTGAGGACCCAGCTATACCACACCTGGTCATATACCCAGACAATGCTCCGACATGTAATAAGGACACATGCTCCACTATGTTCATAGCAGTCATTTTTATAATAGCAAGAAGCTGGAAGCGACCCAGATGTCCCTCAATAGAGGAATGGATACAGAGAGTGTGGTGCAGTTACACAATGGAGTACTAGTCAGCTATAAAAACAATGACCTCATGAAATTTGCAGGCAAATGGATGGAACTCGAAAATATGATTCTGAGTGAGGTAACTCAGTTACAAAAGAATACACATGATATGTACTCACTGATAAGTGAATATTAGCCCAAAAGTTCAGAATACCCAAGATTTAAGATTTAATTCACAGATCATATGAAGCCTAAGAAGAAGGAAGACCAAAACAATGTAGATGCTTCAGTGCTTCTTAGAAGGGGGAACAAAATACTCACAGGAGGAAATATGGAGGCAAAGTGTGGATCAGAGACTGAAGGAAAGGCCATTCAGCGATTATCCAACCTGGGGATCCATCCCATATACAATTACCAAACCTGGATGCTATTGTGGATGCCAGGAAGTGCTTGCTGATGGAAGCCTGATATGGCTGCCTCCTGAGAGGTTCTGATAATGCCTGACAAATACAGAGGCAGATGCTCTCAGCCAACCATTGGACTGAACACAGGGTCCCCGATGGAGGAGTTGGAGAAGGGACTAAAGGAGCTGAGGGGGTTTGTGGCCCCATGGGGGGAGCAACACTGTCAACAGGCCAGGACTCCCCTCCCCCAGGAGCTCCCGGGGGACTGGACCACCAACCAAAAAATACACATGGAGGGACCCATGGATCTGGCATATGTGACAGAAGATGGCCTTGTTGGACATCAGTGGGAGGAGAGGTTCTTGGTCCTGAGGGTGCTCAATGCCCCAGTGTAGGGGAACACCAGGGCAGGAAGATGGGAGTGGATGGGTGTGTGAGAGAGCACTCTCATAGAGGCAGGAGGAGGGAGGATAGGATAGGGGGTTTCCCAAGGGGAGACCTGGAAAGGGAAAAACATTTAAGAAGGAAGACCAAAGTGTGCATACTTCGTTCCTTTTTAAAAGGGGGAACAAAATATGCGTGGAAGGAGTTGTAGAGACAAACTATGGAGCAGAGACTAAAGGAAGGACAATCCAGAAACTGCTCCACCTGGGAATCCTTCCCATATTGAATCATCAAATCCAGACACTATTGTGGATGCCAGCAAGTGCTGGCTGACAGGAGCCTGATATAACCGTCTCCTGAGAGGCTCTGACAATACCCGACTAGTACAGAAGTAGAGGCTCACAGCCATCCACTGGACTGAGCACAGGGTCCCCAATGAAGGAGCTAGAGAAAGGACCCAAGGAGCTGAAGGATTTGCAGCCCCTTAGGAGGAACAACAATATGAACTAACTAGTACCCTCAGAGCTCCCAGGGACTAACCCACCAACCAAAGAGCACACATGGTGGGACTCATGGCTCCAGCAGCATGTGTATAGTAGAGGATGGCCTACTTGGTTATCAGTGGGAGGAGAGGCCCTTGGCCCTGTGAAGGTTCTATGCCCCAGTGTAGGGGATGCCAGGGCCAGTAAGCAGGAGAGGGTGGGTTGGTGAGCAGGGGGAGATGGGAGGGAACAGGTTTTTTTTTTTTTTAATTTTTAATTTAATTTTATTTTTTTCTTTTTTGTCGGAGGGGAAACTGGGAAAGGAGATAATCATATGACATGTGAATAAAGAAAATAGCTAAATAAATAAATAAATAAATAAATAAATCCTAGGCATTTTTTTCTATCCTATTTGAGAGATTAGGTCTATGTCCTTTCCTCTTAAATGTGGGTGGAATCTGTAAATATTTTGACTACAAGAATAAGCAAAAGCAAAATAGTGCCTAAGGCCAGCAGCCTTCCAGTAGGTTGCTTTTGAAGTGCTTCCTGTCCTTGGGAGAAAGAAGCCAGACTCTGCTGAAATCACACACCATGAGGAAATCAAGCTATGGGGAATGAGGCAGCTGCAGCCTTTCCCGCTAGGTTGTCAGTCACGGGAGTGAAGCAAGCAGAGATGAGTCCGACCATGCTAACCATCTGACTGTGGTCATGTGAGCCAGAAGCCACAGCTGGGAAGCATCAGCCGCATAAACATAAGTGTTGAGTTTGCAGCTATGAGTTTGGGGGGCATTTCATTGTTATGACTTCGTTGTTCTGTAGCGAGAGCCTGACTTGAGCATTGGGAGGCCAGGTCAGTCCTTCTCTGTAGAGCTAGTGCAGCCCTGTTTACCCACTGAGCTGTGGAGGGGATGCTGTGGGCTCATAGTAGAGGAGCTTTGGGGCATTTTCTAGCCAGTGAGTTATGTCTTTATTTTTATTTTTTGAATAATGTCACTTTTTTCTTTTCTAATCTTTGAGTGTATGGTGTGTGTGTGTATGTGTGTGCATGCATGTGTGAGAGGCATGCATTTGGAGGTCAGAGGACAAGTTCAGCTCTTGGGCCCCATCTTATCTACTTTGAGACAAGGTCTCTTGTTCAGCAATGCATACATCAGGCTGTCAGGTCCTCGGGCTTCCAAGGATTATCCTGTTTGCCTCCTGCCTTGTCCTAAAAGCCCTAGGATTATGGACTCACATGAATGTGTCCAGCTTTACATGGGTTCTGGAGATCTGAGCTCATGTCCTCCCTCTTGGGTAGGAAGCAGTCGGTCGCTAAGTTACTTCCCCAGCCATTATTTGTTGTTTGAGTATGAGTCTTGCTCTGTAGTGTAGCTCAGGCTAATCTTGAGCTCTCAATCCTCATGCCTTCTCTGAGAGCTGGGATAACGTGCACGCTCTGCCAGACCTGGTTCTTTGTTTTTAACTTACAACCTGTTAGCTTCAAAACAGATTTGGTGCAGAGATCAAAGGATCACTGAGTGAATATGTTAAATAAATCATTAAGCACTTAAAGTGGAGAGCTTCAATGCAATCGTTTTGTATATTAGATAAAATTTGATACTCTCAGCTATTAATTGAAAAGTTGACTGCTTCATTTTTTTTTCTCAAAATTTATGCTAAAAATTCCCCCTTTCTAGACTCTACTGAACATTTCCTTGGAATTTCCCACAGTCTGTCATCCAGAATTTCCAAACCATGGCTCATACAGGTTCTTGAGACATTCTTCCTCTCCAGACTGTGGTCTGAAAACTGCCACTCATTTCTCATGTTAAATATCACCTCTTCCCTAGGTTCACATAGAATCTACCCATCCATAAAACCACCAGTTGAGCACATACATCATGGACCTCTTGTATGCCTCATAAGAGGCAAACAAATAATGGCTTAGCATAGCAAGCAACTTAAAGAAATAGACCTTGGATGGAGAAATGGTTAAAATAGAACATGGTTAATATTTGGGAAACATTGGGCAAAAGTTTTCTCAAAGCCAGGAGTATAAAGAGGAAATGTCAGTGATAATGGAGTTGTAGTTGAGGGAAGATGGGTTCTTGGATTGAGTTGAAGATTTTCAGTAATAAAAAGCGCTATGAGGAAAGGTCAGCACCTACTCCGATCCCTTGCACAGTACGCACAGCTCTCCTGGCCCCAGTTGCTGAAATCCCATTGTCCCTATTAGAATTACTTCTTTTCTAGTAGCAGGTATGGTGTAGCTTCTGCTGGACCAATCACCCAGGAGCACGATGGGCTTCTAGACCTGGCTTTCAGTAGCCTGAGTAGCAGATGCATGCAGAACAAGCTTCTGACAGTAGACAGCTCTAATGCCTTTCCTGTCTGAAATGCATGTCTTTATGGGCTATAGACTAATATTATCCAACATATGGTCTTTGCTGGCCCATGAATTACTTGCTACTATCCTATAATGGGATTTATACAAAACCAGAGAACACATACTTAAAAATAAGTACTTATAGTAGTCTGGCAGGATGATGTATATCTACTGAATATAATTATTTAAAAACAGGGCTGGTGACCCTATTTCAGGTGGTAGAGTACTCACCTAGAATGCACAAAGGCCCCAGGACCTCTCTCAAGCGAGACACAAGCCAGTTGTCATGGAACACACATGTTATCCCAGTACTCAGGGGATGGAACTACAAAGTCATTCTCAGCTACATAGTTCAAGGCCAGCTTGGGATACATGAAACCCAGTGCAAAACAAAACCTCTGTGGCATTCCTAATATCTTGGTATTTTCATTTTATTACTAATTTCTCATCTTTATTATTTTTTCAGAATAACATCTTTGTTATTCTGAGACTTTTTGGAAATGTAAGGATTTTAGTATTTTACCAAAGATGGTTTGAGATGTGCTGGTAGACAAAAGACTTGGACTTTTCCCACTGCCCTCGCTTCCTTCAGTCCTTCCTCTTCCCTCCTAAGAGTTAGGTCCCAGTACCCCATTGCCTACCTAGAACCTCTCCAGCCCAAGGCTGGGATTCTTTCTTTTCCCTTCCCTTCCCCTCTCCTCCCGCC
>JADRCD010198884.1:0-23263 GCA_019843815.1 Montemys delectorum | reverse complement strand
AGGAGGAGGAGGAGGAGGAAGAGGAAGAGGAAGAGGAAGAGGAAGAGGAAGAGGAAGAGGAAGAAGAAGAAGAAGAAGAAGAAGAAGAGAGAGAGAGAGAGAGAGAGAGAGAGAGAGAGAGAGATCATGCAAGCAAATGCTATTGCCAGCAGGGAAACAGTCCACTTGAGAGTAGAAGAAAACTCAGCGCACCATGATTTGGTTAGCCCAACTGGTTCAAATGTCTCAGTCTGACACCAGGCAGTATATAGTTTATTTTACACATATTTAAGTATAGTACAACTTTGTAAAAAAGTTTTCTGGTAACAATTATCCAAATATCATGTGCATAAGAAAACTTAAGGCATGGCTGCATGGAAACTCTTTTTTGCAAAGTACTTGTGACTTCTACCAAGAAGATGGGCCCTCTAGCTTAAGGGCCTCGGATCTGGTATGGTCCTTGACTGGACCTAGAGGTCAGCAGGCTATATGTGACACATCCCCTAAAGGTGGGTTTTATTGACTGAGAAACAAGGCTAAAGGTCTAGGGAAGGAGGGGCTGGGATAAACATTCTGGGGGATTTTGGTGAGGCCAGGCCATGCAGATAGCAGAGGTCACCAGGTCATTGGCAACATCCACTCCCAGCCTTTTGGGTGGAAAACAAGTACACATTTCCTCCATCAAGGGCATAACCCTGTGGAGTTAACATTTCTGGCATCTCAGTACTTATTTGTGAAACCTCAAAGTCTACCCCCAGTGACACATTTCTTCCAACAAGGTCTTATTCTTCCCAAATAGTACCATTTCCTCCTAGTAACAAGGTATTCAAATATGTTATCCCATGGAGGCCTGCTTACTCAAACCACTACAGTGCCTGTCCCAACAGTAATCCCAGTGATTGGTACAATTATTTATCCGTATTTGTGGTGCTTCTTCTCATTGTTTTACCATCATTGCTATCTCACAGATTGGGAGTAGTTTCCTTAGTCTGAGAGTAAGCAGCATAAACATCATACTTAAGCGGCAGCTTCTCTGTTATGGCCTGACTCTGAACAGCACCCATCCTGTACCCCGTTACTAATCTCACTCCACCCTACTCACGAGACCTGGCGCCTTCGAGACCTGACGCCTTCACCTTACTCTGCTGCCTTTGCTGCAGGCTTTCTTTAGTTTAGTGTGTCCCATCCCTTCAAACTGCAATGATTCCCACTGCTTGTCTAAATCCTACCCGTGGGACCTGGGTCAAGGGCTTCACGGTTTCCCTGGCTGCAGGTCACGTGGATCTCACTATCTCATCTGTATGTCTGCAATTTGTCATGCTTCTCCTTGGGAAGAAGGTATTGAAATGAAGTGTTTGTGGAAATGTTTTTCTTTCCTTCAGCTTTTGTTATCTCTTTCTACATTCTATCTATAACAACCACGTGTGACAGTATATTGGTTTGATCATTTTTTTTCTCAGATTTCTCTGCGTCTAAGTGAAACTGAAATTTTTTTTTTTTTTAGTTTTTGTCTAGCATATTGTCTTGATTTGTGCCAGTGTAAATTTGTTTGTTTATTTATTCTTCATTCTGTTTTTTCAAACGGAGTCTTGCTTTATCATTAGGCTGGCCTAGAATTCCCTGTCTTCTTTAGGCAACAACACAGGTTCAGACTCCAGTGACTATGTGTGTTAACCCTCTGACCCAATAATGGAGAAAGATCATCCACTGAGCTTCCTGAAGGACTGTATAAACCCTACCCAACACACAGAAAAACCAACCACCTACAACAGTCAAAAAAAAAAAAAAAAAAAAAAAGACCCACACCTTTCTGAGAAAACTTCCCTTCCCTTTCGTAAAGAGTCATGAGACTAGGAGGCAGGAGATGGCTCTTAAGATGCGTGGTTCCTTTAGCCTACTCTAATCCTCTGAAGTGGATAAAAAGGGAAAAAAAAGGTTTCACTACCGCCACTACTACTACTCTGTCATTGCAAAAGAATATTAATTTCTTTGTTTATCCAGTGTAGCCGGGGTACATCCATACCCCGTGTATGGAGGTATAGGACAACTTTGTGAAGTCAGTTACTTTCTTACACCTTCATGAGGAGGCTAGAGATGAAACGTAGGCTGCCGTGCTTACAAGGCTAACCCTTTTCCTGGCTAAACTGTCTCTCCAGCCCTACTCCACATCTTGCCCAATTCCATATTCACATCTACAGAACCTGGATCTCACGTCATAGAACATGCGCGAGACCGCTTCCAGTAACATTTCTGCCTTAACCCTTGCCTGGCTTGTGTCCACTTCATGTCCGCTGTCTTCCCTGTAGAGTGTAGGCTGCCCTTTAGGAGGGAGTTGGCAGTTTACCATCTTGGAGCCTTCTACGGTTCCTCAGACAACACTTTGAAAAATGGAAGACATTTAATATTTATTCAATTTTATTTTGTTGTATCCTGTTATGCCTAAAGCAGTCCTAGCCAAACATACTTTTTACAAATCTCTTTTAAATATTATATAGTGTAATAAATAATAGCACAGATCTGATGCAACTGATCTGTCAGTCTTGGTGGGGATACTATCGGAGGTTTACTTAAGTACTAATAATTAATGTATACTAATTCAGTCCTCCTTTTACAGGGCCCCTTTTGGATAATTCAGAGACTCAAGCCTAGCATTTAGATTTCTCGGCAAGTGTTTGCCACTGATTGGCATCCTTAACCCTTAATTATTTCCCTCCTTTAACTTGAATAAGTACTTTCTGACTGTTTATAGTATCGTCAAGCACTGTCTGGAAAGTCATAATAAACAGAGGCAATAGTCACCCGGATAATTAGGAGTCCTGATTGAGCACATCAGAAACCTCAGTGGAGGGCTGGAGAGTTGGCTCAGCGGTTAAGAGTACTAACTGCTCTTCCAGAGGTCCTGCATTCAAATCATAGCAACCACATGTTGGCTCACAACCATCTGTAAAGAGATCTAACGCCCTCTTCTGGTGTGTCTGAAGACAGCTACAGTGTACTTACGTATAATAAATAAATAAATCTTTAAAAAATATATCAGTGGAGATTTTAAACTCTGTCACAGAACTCTGAGGTTCTTCATAATGACTTGTGTATTTGGACTCCTGGGCAGAATGGGCTATGAGCAAAACATGCCATTTCTTCCCTCTTTCTTCTTCCACATATACACCATATGGACTCCTACCACAAGAATGCAGTTTTGCCCATATTTAGAGTTCCACACATGATTATATATCAAAATAAAGAAGGTGCCTCAGTAAATTTTAAAGTTTAAAAACAGCTACAATCAGACAAAGCTAAACTGATAGTCACTGACGAACGAGAAAGATGTTGAAATTCACAACATGAATTCTCTTGGTGCTAATCAGCTAAAGCATCAATGGATTGTTTATGAAGAATATTAGAGAAGCAGTCACTATGAACAGAGACTGGAAGATTATTCAGTGTATGGCACATTTTATCTCATGAGGTTACACAGTAGTCATGTAGAACCATAAAACATGGGCATGACCTAGAGTAAGAAAATGAATGCCAAGATGATAATTGTGGATGTAAACTATTCTCATAAGTATAAGAAATGTCAATATGCTTACAGAAGTTATGTCTATAAAATGGAATCACTAATGATTTGATCCTTAACCATGTTCTCAGGGAAAATTCATTGACTACAAGTTGGGTGCTTTTGGCATGTTTTTGTTGGTGGTGGTTTTTTTGTTGTTGTTGTTGTTTTTGGCTTTGTTTTTTGTTTGTTTGTTGGTTGGTTGGTCTTAGTTAGAAAACAAGCCAAAGTTATCTAAAACCAAATTAGTTCAGTGTTTCTCATATCAGATTTATGGGCACTGGAGAGAGAACAAATATCAGAGGGTTTGAGCATTTTTTTTTAACTGCTCTTCAGGTCAAACTGTGTGAGGGTCAGGGATTACTCAAGGGCAAATCCGGAAGAGGCAGCTGTACGGAAGCCAGCAACCATCCTCTCCTGGGAAAGTGAAGATTCTTAGTATATATCTTAACCTACTCCTGGCCTACAGCAGGGAGAGGGAGAAGGAGTGGGTGAGTGTGAACCAGTGCTACAGTGAAGGAGCCAACAGGGACATGGGAAAGGTTTCATATAGGAACACATGTTTCTCAAGTCTGACAGTCTGTTCTATAAGATATAGCATGATTTATGATCTTCATTATGACTAAGTAGGGATGGTTACAAATCTGTCTCCACACCTGGCTTTATGCAATACTGGGAAACGAAGCCAGCACCTCCTGAATGTTAAGCAAAGTTTCTAGCAAGTGTGAGGCCACCCTAGCCTTCTCTACTAAACACTTACAGAAAGATATATGCCAGTCTTTTTCAAGTTCTTTTTAGAAAAAATAGAAATGAGGGAACTCTTTCTGTCTTATTTTGTCACACAAATACTCTAACCAAGTTTATAATATCACAAGGTGCTTGGACAGCCATGTTTAATAGCAGCTTTGTTCACAACAATACAGTGTCTACAAATAGATGATCAAACTGTGTAACAATATTAATATACAATGGAAAATGCCTGGAAGGATATTATGTTGCATTACAGCTTGGATGAACACTAATGATATTATGCCAAGTAACAAAAGTCAGTATCAAAAGAGAAGTACTCTATAATCTCACTTATATAAAGTATCTAAATGAGTCACTTCACAAACAGTAAAGATAATGATGGGGCAAGCCTGAAAGGGGAATCTTGTGTAATGAGTTTAGAATCACAGTTGTGCAAGAAGAAAATGTACTGGAGATTTGTTCCCTGGGAGTGTGAGTGTATTAGATAGTGCTAAACTGTACATTTGAAAACAGTATTAACATATGTATTGTGTGCTTCTGCCACACTGAAATAGGCATTATCCAGTCTTAGAAATTATTATTGGTGTGTGTGTGTGTGTGTGTGTGTGCTGTTCCAAATAAGGTGGTGGAGGGGGGCCTGGGTTGCGGCCCAGGCCCGGCCTGCTGTGGCTCTCTCTCTCCCTGGGTGGCAGGGGGCCTGGTGGTGAGGCCCAGGTCTCTCTCTCTCCTCCCGGGGCCTGGCCTGTTTGCTGCACGGCGCCTTAATTAAAAAGGAGGCAATGTATGAATGAGTTATTTTATTGTAGGAAGGGGAAATATGCTAGTTGAGTGGAGAGAAGGAAAGGAGAGGAAGGAGAGAGAGAGAGAAAGAAAGAGAGAGAGAGAGAGAAGAAGAGGGAGAAAGAGAAGAGAACAAAGAGCAAAGAGGGGAGAGAGAGAGCAAAGAGGGGAGAGAGAGCAAAGAGAGGGGAAGCAAGCAAGAGCGAGAGGAGGGAATAAGAGGGGAAGCAAGAGAGAGAAGGGAAGGGAACAAGAGAGAGGATGCAAGAGCGAGAGAGAGGAGGGAATAAGAGAGAGGGGAAGCAAAAGAGAGAAGGGGATAAGAGAGAGAGGAAGCAAAAGAGAGAAGGGAGGGAAGAAGAGAGAGAAAGCAAGAGCGAGAGAGAAGAGGGAATAAGAGAGAGAAGGGAAGGGAACAAGAGAGAGGAAGCAAGAGAGAGAGGAGGGGGCAAACCGCCCCTTTTATTGTATGGGGCGTGGCATGCCTGGCTTGTGGTCAGATGACTGTGTGTAAGGTCCAGCTAGGATGCTGGGAGTTGGAGGCAGTGTCTGCCTGATAGAGCACACATCTCCTGCAGGGGCAGGTGTGAGGGGTCTGGGCTGAAATCTGAGCCATGGTCTCAGGAGCGATTCACCAAACGCCTGCCGTCCCTTTGAGCAAATGCTCAGTGGGTCTCCGGGGTTCAAAGTGATTCTGCTCTACTGGACTCTGGCTGTCAGAACTGCCCCACATGTGTGTGTGTGTGTATACATGCAGACACACTATATGTTCACATATCAAGGTGCATGTGTAGAGATCAGAGGACAACTTTTAGGAAGTGGTTCTCTTCTCTCCGTGAGTTCCAGAGATTAATTTAGATATTTTAGATAATTTTTTGCTGTGATATTGCAAAGAACACCCTTCCCTATTCTTTTAGGCAGTCTTGAGAGCTTTATTAACTGGGATTCTCATGAGCCCATTCTCTCTGGTATGTATGGTATAATGGGATTCCTTAAGAGCTCAAAAGGTGAAGTTAGAGGGTGATAAAAAAGTTAGAGAGAGTGGGAAAGCTTGGGAGGCATGGGGACTTGGGAGGTGGATGACTACAAACCCTTCTAGCCCCACGACCCAGTTTAGAGCGATAGAACATGGAAGCAAGAGGCTGAGGACCCATGGCCAGACCTCAGGGAGGCCATCTACCTGGCTTAGGAATGATTGAAGCAGCTCAGGCGCTGCTTACAGGAACATCTGTGGCTGTTTTGAGAAATGTCTCTCATTTATTGCCTGAAAGGGGACCAGAAGACTTGAAATACTGTTGGGTTGGATTAAGAATGAGCTACTAAACCTTGACCTTAGTACATAGAGTGGAGTTAAGAGTGGGGGTTTCATGTGAGAGAAAAAAAAGTTTTTATATTAGGAATGGGTTACAAACCAAGTGTGGTGGCTGGTGCCTATAATCCCAACAAACTCAGGGGTCTAAAGCAGGAGGATTGCTGTGGGTTTGAGGCAAGGCTGGCTAGTAAATTCTAGGCCAGTATAAGTTACAAAGTGAGATCTTGTCTTTTTTTTTTTTTTTTCTTTTATTGGCTATTTTCTTTATTTACATTTCAAATGTTATCCTCTCTCCAGGTCTTCCCTCTGGAAACCCCCTATCCCAACTCCCCTCCCCCTGCCTCTATGAGGGTACTCACCCACCCACCCACCCACCCACCCACTCCTGCCTTCCCACCCTGGCATTCCCCTACACTGGGGCATCAAACCCCAACAGGACCAAGGACCGCTTCTCTCACTGATGGCCAACAAGGCCATCATCTGTTACATATATGGCCAGCGCTATGGGTCCCTCCATGTGTACTCTTCGGTTGGTGATTCAGTCCCTGAAAGCTCTAGAGGGTCTGGCCTGTTGACATTGTTGTTCCTTCCACGGAGCTGCAAACCCCCTCAGCTCCTTCAGTCCCTTCTCCAACTCCTCCATTGGGGATCCTGCTCTCTCAGTCCAATGGTTGGCTGTGAGCATCCACCTCTGTATTTGTCAAGTTCTGGCAGAGTCTCTCAAGAGACAGCCACATCAGGCTCCTGTCAGCAGGCAATTCCCAGCATCCTCAATAGCCTCCATGTTTGGCAACTATATATGAGATGGATCTCTAGGTGGAGCAGTTGCTGGATGGCCTTTCCTACAGTCTCTGCTTCACACTTTGTCCCCATATTTCCTCCCTTGAGTATTTTGTTCCCCCTTCTAAGAAGCACAGAAGCATCCTCACACGTTGGTCTTCCTTCTTCTTGAGCTTCATGTGGTCTGTGAATTGTATCTTGGGTATTCCGAGCTTTTGGGCTAAGTGGTAAGTGATAAGTGGATATTACCATACATACCATGTGTGTTCTTTTGTGACTGGGTTACCTCACTCAAGATGATATTTTTAAGTTCCATCGATTTGCCTGCGAATTTCATGAAGTCATTGTTTTTAATAGCTGAGTGCTATTCCATTGTGTAAATGTACCACATTTTCTGTATCCATTTCTCTGTTGAGGGATATCTGGGTTGTTTCCGACTCCTAGCTATTTATAAATATGGCTGCTATGAACATAGTGGAGCATGTGTCCTTATTACATGTTGGAGCACCTTCTGGGTATATGCCCAGGAATGGTATAGCTGGGTCCTCAGGTAGTACTATGTCCAATTTTCTGAGGAACTGCCAGACTGATTTCCACAGTGGTTGTACCAGCTTGCAATCTCACCAGCAATGAAAGAGTGTTCATCTTTCTCCACATCCTCGCCAGTATCTGCTGTTACCTGAGTTTTTGATCTTAGTCATTCTGACTGATGTGAGGTGGACTCTCAGGGTTGTTTGGATTTACATTTCCCTGATGACTAAGGATGTTGAACATTTCTTTAGATTCTTCTCAGACATTCGAGTTTTCTCTGTTGAAAATTCTGTTTAGTTCTATTTCCCATTTCTTAATAGGGTTATTTAATTGAGTTCTTTGTATATATTGGATATTAGCCCTCTATCAGATATAGGATTGGTAAAAAAACTTTTCCCAATCTGTTTGTTGCCTTTTTGTCCTATTGACAGTATCCTTTGCCTTACAGAAGCTTTGTAATTTTATGAGGTCCCGTTTGTCAATTCTTGATCTTAGAGCATAAGCTATTAATGTTCTGTTTAGGAAATTTTCCCCTGTGCCCATGTGTTTGAGGCTTTCCCCCACTTTTTCTTCTATTAGATTCAGTGTATCTGGTTTTATGTGGAGGTCCTTGATCCACTTGGACTTGAGATTTGCACAGGGAGATAAGAATGGATCAATTTGCATTTTTCTACATGCTAACTGCCAGTTGAACCAGTACCATTTGTTGAAAATGCTGTCTTTTTTTCCACTGGATGGTTTTAGCTCCTTTGTCAAAGATCAAGTGACCGTAGGTGTGTGGATTCATTTCTGGTTCTTCAGTTCAATTCCATTGATCTTTCTGCCTGTCTCTGTACCAATACCATGCAGTTTTATCACTATTGCTCTGTAGTATAGCTTGAGGTCAAGAATGGTGATTCCCCCAGAAGTTCTTTTATTGTTGAGAAGAGATTTTAATATCTTGGGTTTTTTGTTATTCCAAATGAATTTGAGAATTGCTCTTTCTAACTTTGTGAAGAATTGAATTGGAATTTTGATGAGGATTGCATTGAATCTTTAGATTGCTTTCAGCAAGATGGCCATTTTTACTATATCAATCTCGCCAGTCCATGAGCATGGGCAATCTTTCCATCTTCTGAGATCTTCTTCGATTTCCTTCTTCAGAGACTTGAAGTTCTTGTAGTACAGATCTTTCACTTGTTTGGTTACAGTCACACCAAGATATTTTCTATTGTTTGTGGCTATTGTGAAGGGTGTTTTTTTCCCTAATTTCTTTCTCAGCCTGTTTATCCTTTGAGTAGAGGAAGGCTACTGATTTGTTTGAGTTAATTTTATATCCAGCAACTTTGTTAAAGTTGTTTATCAGGTTTAGGAGTTACCTGGTAGAATTTTTAGGGTTACTTAATTATACGATCACATCATCTGTAAAGAGTGATATTTTGACTTCTTCCTTCCCAATTTGTATCCCTTTGACCTCCTTTTGTTGTCTAATTGCTCTTGCTAGGACTTCGAATAGTATATTGAATAGATATGGAGAGAGTGAGCAGCCTTGTCTAGTCCCTGATTTTAGTGGGATTGCTTCAAGTTTCTCTCCATTCAGTTTGATGTTGGCTACTGGTTTGCTGTATATTGCTTTTACTATGTTTAGGTATGGGCCTTGAATTCCTGATCTTTCCAAGACTTTCAACATAAAGGGATGCTGAATTTTGTCAAATGCTTTTTCAGCATCTAATGAAATGATCATGTGTTTTTTCCTTTAAGTTTGTTTATGTGATGGATTGTGTTGATAGATTTCCATATATTGAAACCATCCCTGCATCCCTGGGATGAAGCCTACTTGTTTATGGTTAATGATCATTTTGATGTGTTCTTGGATTCGGTTTGTGAGAATTTTATTGAGTTTTGCATTGATATTCATAAGGGAAATTGGTCTGAAGTTCTCTTTCTTTGTTGGGTCTTTGTGTGGTTTAGGTATCAGCGTAAATGTTGCTTCATAGAATGAGTTGGGTAGTGTTCCTTCTGTTTCTATTTTGTGGAATAGTTTGAAGAGTATTGGTATTATGTCTTCTTTGAAGGTCTGATAGAATTCTGCCATCTAAACCCATCTGGTTCTGGGCTTTTTTTTTTTTTTTTCTTTTTTCTTTTTGGTTGAGAATTTAATGATTGCTTCTATTTCTTTAGGGGTTATGGGACTGTTTAGACGGTTTATCTGGTCCTGATATAACTTTGGTATTTGTCTAGAAAATTGTCCATTTCATCCAGATTTTCCAGTTTTGTTGAGTATAGCCTTTTGTAATAGGATCTGATGATGTTTTGAATTTCCTCAGTGTCTGTTGTTATATCTCCCTTTTCATTTCTGATTTTGTTAATTTGGATGCTGTCTCTGTGTCCTCTGGTTAGTCTGGCTAAAGGTTTATCTATCTTGCTGATTTTCTCAAAGAACCAGCTCCCTGGTTTGATTGATTCTTTGTATAATTTTTTTTGTTTCTGTTTGGTTTAATTTTCTCCTCCTGTCTATTCCTTTTGGGTTTATTTGCTTCCTTTTGTTCTGGAGCGTTCAGGTGTGCTGTCAAGTTGCTAGTGTAAGCTCTTTTCAGTTTCTTTTTGGAGGCACTCAGAGCTATGAGGTTTCCTCCTACCACTGCTTTCATTGTGTGCATGTGGTCTGATGTGTCTTCTTCTTTTTTCTAAGTATAAAAAGAAAACCATACTATATTTTCCTGTTAACACTAAGCCATATATTCATAAAGTGTTCCAGTTACTCAGTCAGAGCCACATCTCCATCACTACCTTAACTGTCCAGTGAGAAATAGTCAAATGACAGAAGTCCACCGTGAGACTCCAACTAGAGAACAGCAACATTGCTATACTATGTATAATTTATGAATTTAGTATAGGTTAATCTCTTGGATATTTACCATGTTTATTTAAAATTACTAACCTCTATGATTTATGGTGACATTCATAGAAACACCTAATTTCAGTCAATATTCTATTCACTGTGAACATAAACTTCTTAGAAAATAACTGTGAGCTCAGGCACAGTGATGACTGTGACCATTGGCACAACACAGACTCTAACAGGTGTCAGCTCTACACACACTCTCAGTGTGTTGTCATTTCCCAATTTTTCTGTGTATACTTGTCTTATAATACAATAAAATCATTTCTTCAAATAATTAGAAAAACAAATAAGATGAATGCATTTTTCAATTTCCTTTGCAAATAGCTCTTAAATAAAATAGAAGTATCTTGTGTTTGTTAAATTGGTAAAGATGGCTTCAGCTTTCCCAACCTCATAGGTCTCTGTTCTGTCTTAGTGCCTTGTTACAGTGTGGCACAGAGACCTCAGCATTTAAATAGAAACTCCACCAGTCATCTTATATAAGTCTGCACTTAAATTCTTAAGACACTGAAATAAGAAATAAAGGTATGACCACTTATCAACACCACTTAACCTGTGAATTATTGTAAATAATTTTACATGTGCATCTTTTAAGGAGGGAGAATAAAATAAATACACTATCTTTTTTCATATCTATTTAATGCTGCCTATAGGGTTAGGTGAAAAGATTAATATTAATAACAGGAAAAGTCAAACTATATTAAGTACTATTTTCTAAGTAGTTACAACACTTTCGAAAATCAAGGTTAGGCAGTACAGTTTTCCCATACAGTACAGTTTTCCTGTAGTGTAATGTCACTGCTAGTATGAGGTATGCTCTATAAGCAATTAATACAAATATAAATAGAGAAGCACCGCCACTAGCCAAAGCTTGGTAAATAAATTTCCTGACTAGTGTACTTCCCAGAGGACTAAGGGAGAAAAGAAGGGGCAGGTGTCCATGGAACATCACATCACCTTATCACTGTCACCATGGACTAATTAGTCCACTGTCACAAAAAAAGGCAATGTTTCCAAGTACACTGTCCTAGAGTACACTTCATGTAGAAGAGAGAGATTAAGTATTACTAATACCTCCTTGAATTTCTCTGAACGTATACATAACTGGTTATGCATATCCAATGCTATAAAAAGAACTTTTAAACACTTTTATCTCAAGTGATGAAAATAAGCATGTGAAAATAGTCTACAAATCCTACGGCACACTGATCCTAGTTTGTCTACAGATGATTCTTTTATGCTAACCCTGCTGGGAAAATATTTATTGCTATTCAGAAGACATGCAGCACCATCCAGTGTGTGTCTTGTATAATCTATGGCAGGACACTCTTTTGGAGTGCACAAAGAAAAATCCATTGTTCAGTTGCTGTCACCTGAGTACAGATATCTAGATGGCATTCACTCTGAAGTTTGACAGCAAGTCCATTTAGTTCAAGGCAGAATTGCCTTAAATGTTCATATTTGCATACACCTTCATCTTGGCCTTCAAGTGGTTCAGGGATTTTTGTCAATATTGGAGCAGTTTGCCCTTATATTCTCTTGAATATACTGCTGAACAGCAAGTGCACTGTCCATTTCATCAAATGATTCATCAGGCCAATTACAGAAATCCTGTGCCTTGGTGCCTGACCTGTTCCGCCTCAGCACTGCCATCCCCTCTGCCATGACCATAGTGCCAGAGTCTCATGATGTATCTTCATTTTCATTAAATTCTAAAAAGCCTTTAATTTCATTCTTTATTTCTTCCTTGACCAAGTTATCATTGAGTAGAGTGTTGTTCAGCTTCCATGTGTATGTGTGTTTTCTGTTGTTTTTGTTGGTATTTAAGACCAGCCTTAGTCATGATCTGCATGGGATTATTTCACTCTTCTTGTATCTGTTGAGGTCTGTTTTATGACCAATTATATGGTCAGTTTTGGAGAAGGTATCGTGAGGTGCTGAGAAGAAGGTATATTCTTTTGGTTTAGGATGAAGTGTTCTATAAATATATAAGGTGCATTTGGTTCATAATTTCTGTTAGTTTCACTGTGTCTCTGTTTAGTTTCTGTTTCCATGATCTGTCCATTTCGAAGAAAGGGGTATTGGAGTCTCCCACTATCATTGTGTGGGGTGCGATGTGTGCTTTGAGCTTTAGTAGAGTTTCTTTTATGAATGTGGGTGTCCTTGCATTAGGAGCATAGATATCCAGAATTGAGAGTTCATCTTGGTAGATTTTTCCTTTGACCAGTATGAAGTGTCCTTTCTTATATTTTTTTGGATAACTTTTGGTTGAGAGTTGATTTTATTTAATATTAGAATGGCTACTGCAGCTTGTTTCTTGGGATCATTTGCTTGGAAAATTGTTTTCAGACCTTTTACTCTGAGGTAGTGACTGCCTTAGTCACTGAGGTGTGTTTCCTGTATGCAGCAAAATGCTGGGTCCTGTTTACACATCTAGTATGTTAGTCTATATCTTTCTATTGGGGAATTGAGTCCATTGATGTTAAGAAATAATAAAGAGCCGGGGCGGTGGTGGCACACACCTTTAATACCAGCACTTGGGAGGCAGAGGCAGGCAGATTTCTGAGTTCAAAGTCTGGTCTACAGAGTGAGTTCCAGGACAGCCAGGACTACACAGAGAAACCCTGTCTTGAAAAAAACCAAATTAAAAAAAATAAAGGAAAGAAAGAAAGAATAAATAAAAGTGATTGTTACTTCCTGTAACTTTTTGTTGTTAGAGATGGAATTATGTTTGTGTGGCTATCTTCTTTAGGGTTTGTTGAAAGCTTACTTTCTTGCTTTTTCTAGGATGTAGCTTCCCTCCTTGTGTTTGCATTTTACATTTATTATCCTTTGTAGGACTGGATTTACAGAAAAATATTGTGTAAATTAGTTTTTGTCATGGAATATCTTGGTTTCTCCATCTATGGTAATTGAGAGTTTTGCTGGGTATAATAGCCTGGGCTGGCATTTGTGTTCTCTTAGAGTCTGTATGAGATCTGCCCAGGATCTTCTGGCTTTCATAGTCTCTGCTGAGAAGTCTGGTGTAATTCTGATATGTCTGCCTTTTTATGTTACTTGACCTTTTCCCCTTACTGCTTTTAATATTCTTTCTTTGTTTAGTGCATTTGGTGCTTTGATTATTATGTGACAGGAGGAATTTCTTTTCTGGTTCAGTCTATTTAGAGTTCTGTAGGCTTCTTGTATGTTTATGGGCATCTCTTTCTTTAGATTAGGGAGTTTTCTTCTATAATTTTGTTGAAAATATTTACTGGCTCTTTAAGTTGGAAGTCTTCACTCTCTTCTATACCTATTATCCTTAGCTTTGATCTTCTCATTGTGTCCTGAATTACCTGGTTGTTTTGGGTTAGGAACTTTTTGCATTTTGTGTTTTCTTTGACAGTTGTGTCAATGTTTTCTGTGGTATCTTTTGCACCTGAGATTCTCTCTTCTATCTCTTGTATTCTGTTGGTGATGCTTGCATCTATTGTTCCTGACTTCTTTCCTAGGTTTTCTATCTCCAGAGTTGTCTCTCTTTGTGCACTCTTAATTGTTTCTACTTCCATTTTTAGATCTTGTATTGTTTTGTTCAATTCCTTCACCTCTTTGCTTGTGCTTTCCTGTAATTCTTTGAGGGATTTTTGTGTTTCCTCTTTAAGGGCTTGTACCTGTTTACCTGTGCTTTCCTGTATTTCTTTAAGGGAGTTATTTATGTCTTTCTTAAATTCCTCCATCACCATCATGAGATATGATTTTAGATCCAAATATTGCTTTTCTGGTGTTTTGGGATATCCAGGACTTGCTGTGGTGGGAGTACTAGGTTCTGATGATGTCAACTAGTCTTGGATTCTGTTGATAAGATTCCTGCGTTTGCCTTTTGCCATCTGCTAATCTCTGGTGTTAGATGCTTTTGCTGTCTCTGGCTGGAGCTTGTTCCTCCTGTGGGTCTGTAAGCCTGAGTCAGCACTCCTGGGAGACCAGCTTTCCCCTGGTAAGACCCATCAGCAGAGGGCTGTGGATCAGATATCCCTCCTGGGTGCAGGTGGATGAATAAAGGACCCTGTCCAGGTGGCTCTGCAGCTTCTGCTCTGTGCCTCCTGGCTGCCCACACCTTAGAAAGTCACCAGAGAGAAAATGGTGATCTAGTCTAGTTAGAGCACTCCGTGGTGACCTGCTCTCCCCTGGCAGTCTAGTCTACCCTCCTACTTGTAGATGGTGGTAGAAAGGACCCTCTTCCAGCTGCTCTGCTGCTTCTGCGGCCTGTGCCTCCTGGCTGGTCTGGCCTTAGAAAGTCACTGGAGAGAAAATAGAGATCTTGCCTGAGTCCCAGGATCAGAGCACTCCCTGGAGACCTGCTCTACCCTGACAGGAGAGGTGTACACAGAGGGCTGTGGAACAGGAACACCTCCTGGCTGTAGATGGACATAGAAAGGACCCTGTCCCAGCTGCTCTACCACTTCTGTGGACTGTGCCTCCCGGTTGGTTCCTCCTTCCTCTGTTTGGTTCCTAACTCTCACTCTTTCTGTAAGATTTCCTTTATCATTGTCATGAGAAGTGACTTTAGATCTGAATCTTGCTTTTCAGGTGTGATGGTGTATCCAGGACTTTCTATGTTGGGATAATTGGGTTCTGATGATGCCAAGTAACCTTGGTTTCTGTTGCTTATGTTCTTAAGCTTTCCTTCTGCCATCTGATTATCTCTAGTGCTACCTAGTCTTGCTATGTCTGACTGGAGCCTGTCCTTCCTGTGTTTCTGGTTGTGTCAGAACTCGGAGTTCAGCTGTCTCTGGGATCCTGTGATTCTGGGATTCTATGATCCTGAGATCCTGGGTGTGTCAGAGCTCCTGGGAGTCAAGCTGTCTCTGAGACCCGGAGATCCTGGTGTGACCAAGCTCCTGGGATCCTGGGATCCTGGGATCCTGTGGACCTGGGCATGTTAGAGTGTCTGGGAGTGGAACTTTTTCTGTGTGTTGTGGGACTGATTGCAGAGTTAGCACCCAAGGTCTGCTCAGGGCACTGACTCAGACCAGATTGAACCTATGCCACTAGTCGAGTGGAGTTCCTGGGTGTCCGTGTCCTGCTGATCCCAGTACTGCAGGTGATGGGGCAGATGTTGCGATAGATCCTCAGATCCTATGTTCCTGGCTGTGTTAGAGCTTCTGAGAGCGGATCTTCTTCTGGGTGTTGTGGGACTCAACTTCTGTTAGTTTTACTGTGTCTCTGTTTAATTTCTGTTTCCAAGATCTGTCTATTGATGAAAGAGGGGTGTTGAAGTCTCCCACTATTACTGTGTGAGGTGCAATTTGTGCTTTGAGATTTAGTAAAGTTTGTTTTATGAATGTGGGTACCCTTGCATTTGGAGCATAGAAGTTCAGATTTGAGAGTTCTTCTTGATAGATTTTTCCTTTGATGAATATGAAGTGTCCTTTCTTATCTTTTTTGATAACTTCTGGTTGAAAGTCAAGTCTATTCAATATTAGAATGGCTACTCCAGCTTGTTTCTTGGGACCATTTGCTTGGAATTTTTTTCCAGCCTTTTACTCTGAGGTAGTAACTGTCTTTGTCACTGAAGTGTGTTTCCTATATGCAGCAAAATGCTGGGTCCTGTTTACATATCCAGTCTGTTAGTCTATATCTTTCTATTGGGGAATTGATCCATTGATGTTAAGAGATATTAAGGAATAGTGATTGTGGCTTCCTGTTATCTTTGTTGTTAGAGGTGGAATTATGTTTGTGTGGCTATCTCCTTTTGGGTTTGTGCAAAGAAGATTACTTTTTTTTTTTTTCTTTTTCTAGGGTGTAGTTTTCCTCCTTGTGTTGGAGTTTTCCATCTATTTTCCTTTGCAGGGCTGGGTTTATGAAAAGATATTGTGTAAATTAGTTTTTGTCATGGAATATCTTGGTTTCTCCATCTATGGTAATTGAGAGTTTTGCTGGGTATAATAACTTGGGCTGGCATTTTTGTTCTCTTAGGGTCTGTATGACATCTGCCCAGGATCTTCTAGCTTTCATAATCTCTGGTGAGAAGTCAGCCCTCTTAAATCTATCTCTTGTCTCTTCTTTCTGCCTTTCCTATCTTTAGTCCTTGCTCCCCTCTCAGGAACTGTTGGACTTGTGCCGGCAGGCTCCAGCACAGTCCTCCCTAGAAGACTGACTCCTATTTAGGTTTCTATTGCTGTGATAAAGACCATGACCTAAAGCAACACTGGCAGGGAATAATTTATTTGGCATCTGATTCCTGAGTCGAAGAAACCAAGACAGGAATCGAGAAACAGGAACAGAAGGAGAAGCTGTTTAGTGGCTTGCTCCTCCTGGCTTGTTCAGACTGCTTTGTTGTAACATCAGGACCACATGCTTGGGAGCAGTGCTACAGTGAGCTAACCTCCGCACCCCCCAACATACATCAGTCCTCAGTCAAGGAAATGCTTCTGTTGACATGCACAGGGCTTGTCATGCGAAGCTCATATATGCATAATCATGACAAGCTCATATGTGCAGCCACCCAGTTGTATCTTGAGAAGACTGTTCCCTTGTATTCATTTGCTGGCCTCTGGTTCTCACAGTTTCCCAAACCCTCTTTAGCAATGATCTGTGCACCTTGGGAAGAAAAGGTAGAGCACAGACAATTCATCTGGGGCTGATCATCCAATAGGCACTTGTTCTCTGCACCTCGGCCAGCTTGCTCATCACTATTAGTTCATACTTTTCTGATGAGGGTTATCCGTGTCTCCTTGCCATGTGGGCAGTAGAGTTGTTTAGTTTTGAGACAAGGTTGGAGGAGTGAAATGGCAGAGAGCAGGTAACATTGGAACAGTAATCTAAAAGGAAGGGAATGAGCTATTCTCAGTCTGCTCTGTATGACATCAATTAGAGGGTTATGACAGTAAGAGCTCAGGGCTTGGAGTCATGGGCTCAGGGCAATTTTGGAATGATGCTTAAGTTACACTGGGTGAGGTTCTAGGCTCTATAAAGTATGAATAGCTCAATTAATGCTGCCTTTCAAGATGAGAGTGGCAGAGGTGTGTAGTAGGAAGGGTTCTATAAAACAGGCAAGTCTCTTCATTTCTTTTCTTTAAAAAAAAAAAAGTATTTTATCTTATGTCATGGGTCAGAACAAATCCCAACATGGCGAAGAAGACAGACACAAAGCCCCATATCTAGCTGAGGAGCTATGGCATCTGATAGCTACTGGGAGAGGATAAGTTGGTTTTCTTTAAGAATATTATCACTGGTTGGTAAACTGTACTCTAGCGGAAAGCTACATGTCCAAGACATCGATAGCACAAATTGGATTCTGTGTCTACTTTCTCATTTTTGTTTTTTTTTTTTCTAGACAGGGTTTCTTTGTGTAACCTTTGCCACGCTGGAACTAGCTTTGTTGACCAGGCTGGCCGTGAACTCAAGAGAGAGAGCTGTCTGCCTCTGCCTCTCAAGTGCTGGGATTCAAGGTGTGTGCTACCACTGCCTGGTTTATTTTTCTTTTCTAGAGGACACAGAGTTGGGTAGCTGTGGAAGAGGGGTTGGGTCTGGGAGACGATGGGTAGGGTTGAATATGGCCAAAAGTAATTGTACAAAACTTTCAAAGAACTAATAAAGGAAAAAAGATTTTTCAGGCCACAATTGGGAAAAAAATAAACAAAACCCAAAGAAATGAAAAAAATTCCAGGCACAATTGGACTGATGCATGTACAGATTCACAGATTATGGCAGCATGAACAAGACTTCCATAAAGCCAGAGGGTTCCCAGCACTGAAAGGAGGACTAGCCATGGGGTCCCGTCCATGAGTGAGATGAAAACTTATACTCGCTTGCAAAGGGAGAATCAGTTTTCTGTAATGGAGTTTTGCTGGTTACATTAATCACACTCCAAGGTAGGGTTCATGCCTAGGAATTGGCCAACATAAAATAAGCTTCATTGGTGTGATGTTTGTGTGTGTGTGTGTGTGTGTGTATGTGTTTCCTTTTTGTTTTTGTTTCACATTTAAAAAATTTTTTTACTAGTCGGGCAGTGGTGGTGCATGCCTTTAATCCCAACACTTGGGAGGCAGAGACAGGTGGATTTCTGAGTTCAAGATCAGCTTGGTCTACAGAGTGAGTTCCAGGACAGCCAGGGATGCACAGAGAAACTTTGTCTCAAGCCCCTCCCCCCAAAAAAATATATATACATATATATATATGTACTGATCTTTGATCTTTTGCTTGTTCTGATTTTTGGTTTTATGGTTTTAGGGGAATGGAAGGTTTTAGTCGGGTTTGGCCTTTTCTTTTTGTTTAAAAGAAAAAGTTAGGTAGATAGGTGAGGAGGATCTGCGAAGAGTTGAGAGAAGACAAAAACATGATCAGAGTGTATTGTATGAAAAACTTAACTGGAAAAAAAAAAGAGGTGAATAGCTGTTCTGGAGCATGCAAGGACACACACTTATGTGGTCAGAGTGTGGAACTGTGCTCACTCGTTCTTTCTGCTCAAATAATTTGCTAAAGAGATGTGTCACATTTATTCCCTTTTAACATCTTTTTTTTTTTTTTAAATACTATTGTTCCATTATCTAGAAGTGAAGCAAAGGGATGACGTCAATCCTGTGCTCCTTTATCTACGTGATGGTTTCTCTAAGCTCAGGAAGAGGGCTCTTCTTTAACCCTCAGGGACTTCGCAAGTGGGGTGAGTGAGTGTGAGTGTGTGTGTGTGTGTGTGTGTGTGTGTGTGTGTGTGTGCATGTGTGTGTAAATTGTTTGGAAACAAAACTTGAGGAGGTGGCCTTGAAACTGGGCTGACACTTGGAGAACTCCAGCCTTTCCATTCCAATTTCTTCTAATCATCCACCATCTGTCTCACAGTCCTAACTACTGATCACCAAATTAAAACTTAAATTCTTTCTTCAGTTCTTAGCAATCTGGATTGTATACGGAAGGCTTCTATGACCATGCATTCTAACGGATTCCTCAGTGGGGACAGGTGAGCCGGGACACCCTCTGCAGCAGTTCCTTATCGTGACTGCTGACTGGCTCCATGCCTCCTGATCTTTCTCAGCTGCCATTGTCTTGTGTTCACTCTTTTGTCCCATTTAATTCTCCAATAAAATCACTTACACCAGTTTTCTAAGTGTTGGCCTCTGGGCTCAGGCAAAGCGGAGGTCCCCAACCCCGTGTGTTAGCAAATGTGGTGTCACTACCCACTTTCCAAAGATGGCAACACTGCTTCTGTTCTGACGCAGAACTAAGGTAATCCTAAATAAAAGTACTAATGCTATTTCTATTTAGTAAATGAAAACAGTTCTAGGGAATTTCTCCTGCAGAAAGAAAAATGAGCCTTTGTATTTGTTCTGCTTGTACAGAACCTGGAGCCATGTAAACATTCAATACCATTTTAAACTTTAGAACATGGTATAGATATCTTTGTAGCAGGCACTGAAACACAAATGGTAAGAGTCCATGTCCTTGTCCAGTAGAGGGCGCTCCTATAGTGTAATCAAAGTGAGTATCACTCTATAGACCCATAATTGAAGCATCTGTCCTGCCTCCCATTCCTCACAGAACTCCTCTAGCTTCCACTGTGCACTAGGCAACTACCTTACCTACACATTTAGGTTTGAAGTGCTCAGGAGTGTCTTGCTAGCATTGTCTAGTTATTCTTTTGAAAATAATTTTTTGTACGTATGAGCAATCAGCTCTTAGGGATGGGACTGGTGAAGTTTGCAGGGCCTATATAAATACACGGGGAACTGACTACATCAGTCAGTGGGTAGATGTGTGCTGAACAAACATGGAGTCCTGAGTTATGACCCCTAGCAACCACATAAAACCTGAACATGGTGGTGTATCTATGTAACCCCAATACTGAGAGGGCAGTAGATTTAGGAACAGGGGTCCGCATAGTTTTCTGGCCTGCCAGTCACTGATTGGTGAGCTCCAGGTTCAATGAGAGAAACTGTCCCCTCAAATATGGTGGAGAACAATAGAAAAGATACCCAATATCAATTCGGGGCCTCCATATATACCCAGGTACACATGTGTACAAGTACTCCCACATTACATCACAAACATGTACATGTACATACAAAGACATACACACACAGACACACACACACAATGAAAGGAAGGAAGACAAAGAAAATACAATGGCTCTATGTTATTGAAAATCTTAAGAAAGGAACAACAAGGCATTTAAACAAACATAGTACCTTTTCTGAGCCAAAACATGATGTGAGCCCATGAAACCAGCCAAATTTAACAAGGTAAGTGATACTTCCCCCTCCCACTCCATGTTCTCTTATCATCCCAGCACTCTCTCCTCCATGGCATATTCCCAAATGGCAGCTGAAGAGAGGGAGAGCTACTGTTATTCAGACACCATATTATATGCACTATATTGCATAATATATAATATATGTTATATTATGAAAGGAGCTTAGAAATCCAGTCTAATTACTTCATTTTAAAGTTGCCTGAACTACATCCCAGAGAGATAAAGTGAAGTTCACACTAGTTATGCTTAAGCCTGGACCAGATTGAAGAGGTCTCATCTGCCAGGGTGAGGCTCACTCACATAGGTCCCATGGAGAAGGGATGCAAGGTTGGTTCAATATACAAAAATCCATTAACGTAATCCGCTACATAAACAAACTCAAAGAAAAAAATCACATGATCATCTCTTTAGATGCAGAAAAAGCATTTGACAGAATACAGCACCCCTTCATGTTAAAAGTATCAGAGAGATCAGGAATTCAAGGCCCATACCAAAACATAATAAAAGCAATTTACTGCAAATCAACAGCCAATATCAAACTAAATGGAGACATACTTGAAGCAATCCCACTGAAATCAGGGACAAGACAAGGCTGCCCACTCTCTCCCTAGCTATTCAATATAGTACTCAAAGTGCTAGCCAGAGCAATTAGACAACAAAAGGAGATCAAGGGGACACACACTGGCAAAGAAGAAATAAAGGCATCACTCTTTGCAGATGATATGATGGCATACGTAAGCAACCCCAACAATTCTACCGGAGAACTTCTCCAGCTGATAAACAACTTCAGCAAAGCGGCCAGATACAAAATTAACTCAAACAAATCAATGGCCTTCCTCTATTCAAAGGATAAACAGGCTGAGTAAGAAATTAGGAAAACAACTCCCTTCACAATAGCCGCAAATAATATAAAATATCTTGGGGTAACTATAACCAAACAAGTGAAAGATCTGTATGACAATAACTTCAAATTCTTCAAGAAAGAAATCGAAGATCTCAGAAAATGGAGAGATCTCCCATGCTCGGATTGGCAGACTTAACATAGTGAAAATGGCCATCCTACCAAAGGCAATCGACAGATTCAAGGTAATCCCCAACAAAATCCCAACACAATTCTTCAAAGATATGGAAAGAGCAATTCTCAAATTCATCTGGAAAGGCAAAAAAAACCCCAAAATAGCAAAAACAATTCTTTACAATAAAAGATCCTCTAGGGGAAATCACCATCCCTGACCTCAAGCTCTACTACAGAGCAATAGTTATAAAAAACTGCATGGTATTTCTACAGACAGACAGACAGGTTGATCAATGGAATAGAATTGAAGACCCAGAAATGAAACCATACACTTACAGTCACTTGATCTTTGACAAGGAAGCCCAAAGTATACAATGGAAAAAAGAAAGCATCTTCAAAAACGGTGCTGGTCTAACTGGCTGTCTGCATGTAGAAAAATGAAAATAGACCCATATTTGTCACCTTGCACAAAGCTCAAATCCAAGTGGATCAAGGACCTCAACATAAAACCAGATACACTAAATCTAATAGAAGAGAAAGTTGGAAAGAGCCCTGAACTCATTGGCACAGGGGAAAATGTCCTAAACAGAATTCCAATGGCTCACACTTTAAGATCAAGAATTGGGACCTCATGGGACCTCATGAAACTGCTTTTGTAAGGCAAAGGACCTAGTCAATAGGACAAATCAGCAACCTACAGGTTGGGAAAAAAAGCTTCACTAACCCCACATCTGATAGAACACTAATATAATATCCAAAATATATAAAGAACTCAAGAAGCTAACCACCAAAACCCCAAACAACCCAATCGAAAAATAGGGCATAGAACTAAACCAAGTATTCACAACAGAGGAATCTCAAATGGCTGAGAAGCACCTAAAGAAATGTTCAAAGTCCTTGGTGATAAGAGAAATGCAAATCAAAATGACCCTGAGATTTCACCTTACACTAATCAGAAAGGCTAAGATCAAAACCTCAGGTGACAACACATGTTGGTGAGGATGTGGAGAAAGAGGAGCACTCCTCCGTTGCTGGTAGGATTGTAAACCGGTACAACCACTCTGGAAATCAATCTGGAGGCTCCTCAGAAAATTGGAAATAGATCTACCTGAAGACCCAGCTATACCACTCTTAGGAATATACCCAAAAGATGCCCCACCATGCCATAGGGGCACATGTTCCATTATGTTCATAGGGGCCTTATTTGTGATAGCCAGCTTATTGTGAAGCTGGAAACAAGCTAGACGTCACACGACAGAAGAATGGATTCAGAAAATGTGGTTCATTTACACAATGGAGTACTATTCAGCTATTAAGGACAGCCTGAGTTGTGCAGACAAATGGATGGAACTAGAAAATATCATCCTGAGTGAGGTAACTCAGACCCAAAATTACATGCATAGTATGAAGTGGATATTAGCCAAAAAAAAAAAAAAAAAAAAAAAAAAAAAAAA
>JADRCD010198883.1:0-37724 GCA_019843815.1 Montemys delectorum | reverse complement strand
TACTACTATTATTATTATTATTATTATTATTATTATTATTATTATTATACATAAAAGAGCTTGCTTTCAGGTTTGGATGGAAAATTTGCTATAGAACTATCAGATATAGAGGTGGAGACAGAGCAAAATTGTTTCAATTAGCCAAAAAATATGTAGCCCTGAAATACAGAGAGGAAAAAGAAATAATGAAGTGATTTCTTAGAGAAAAAAGCTTAAGAGAAGGGACAGTCAGCAAATTATACACAGTACTTCTGTTTGTTTTGGGTGCTCAGTCCATGAGTACTCTGCAGAGTCATTGTGTCTACTCACTGGAGAAGTGAATCAACAGACTCCAAGGAGAAGTAGCACATCTGCACACTAGAGCAGAACCCAATGCAAAGTTCATAGTCCCCCTTGTGTTTACTTCCCTTATACCTCACCCTCCCTGAACCAGCCTGGATAGGGAAGACCGGCTTTGACCTTTATGGTCATCGTTTCATTTTAGTTAACAGGAGAGAGGTGAATGTTGGCTGGCTACTGTGTGCTCTAGATTATATTTCCTCCACAGGTCAGTTCCAGTACTTCCAGGAAGTTAGGCTTTGTTAGAAAATCCACCCCAAACAGGATATTTTTCCAAATGAGCCTTTTTCTCCCCACAAGTGCTTTCCAAAGACAATTAAGTTCAATTGCATGAACATTGGTTCTCAGCCTTGGCTACCTATTAGAATCACCTGACTATATTTGTTTAGAGTGGGACACACTCTGTTATTTATGGTCTAAGACACTTTCCAGGCTGGGCTGTGGTGGCTCATGTCTTTAATCCCAGCACTTGGGAGGCAGAGGCAGGTGGATTTCTGAGTTCGAGGCCAGCCTGGTCTACAAAGTGAGCTCCAGGACAGCCTGGGTTATACAGAGAAACCCTGTCTCGAAAAACAAAAACAAAACAAAACAAAAAAAGCTAAGGACAAAAACAACTGTCCTAAACACACTGAGAAATATGAAGGCTTTTGTTAGTAGGAAGGGAAAAGTATACATACAGGAGAGTCTAGGCTCATCTGACTTATTCTACATCCCATCAATAAGATATGTTAAATGCCATTCAAATATTCATGTATATTTATTTTGTATGAGTCATGCATAACAAACTATAAAATGAAAACTACATATTAACAATATTTAAAAATTTTTTTTAAATTACACTTGTTTGGTATCACAGCATGTGTGATCAGCCTTGGAGTTACCTTCTCTCCTTCCACTAGTGGATCTCAGATGACACAAAGAGCATCAGGTTTGATGGCAAGCACTTTTATCCACCGAGCTGACCCATAAACAATAGTTTTAAATAGTTCAATTTAAAAAAAAATTTTTTTGTTGTTTTTTGAGACAGGGTTTTTCTGTGTAGTTCTGGTTGTCTTGGAACTTGCTCTGCAGACCAGGCTGGCCTTGAAGTCTGAGATATGTCTGCCTCTGCCTCCCTAATGCTGGAGTTAAAGATACGAACTAACACCACCAGGCATCAGTTAAAAGAAATTTTAAGTTCTCTTTTCAGTGGTATGAGCCCCTTTTGCTTTTAAAAATCTTTCTTCCTTTTTTTGCACATGCAGTGTCTGTGTGTATTTGTGTATGTCCATATGTCTATTTATTACACAGGTGTGTTCACCCATGCATACATATGTGGAAGCCAGAAGTCATGTCACATGTTTTTCTCTATCTCTCCACTTTATTTTTTGAGACAGGTTCCCTCAGTGACACAGTTGGCTAAACTGACTGGCTAGCAGCTCCAGGGATGCTAAGCACTAGGGTTACAGATGTGCAGCACCACACCTAGCTTTTCACGTGGGTTCCAGGAATGGAATCGGGTCCTCATGCTTACGTAGCAGGCACTTTACCAGTAAGCCATCTATCTCCATAGCTCCTGTTTGTCTGTTTTATGAGACAGGGTCTTCCTAGGTAGCCCTGGCTGACCTGGTATTTCAGAAGGCCAAGTGTTATAGCTAAAGAAGTTCCATTTTATGCTAGGCATCCCTCTTGATACCCAACCATCTTGATACCCAGAACCGTTTGTCTCTGACTACAGTCCCTGGAAGATAAGTTCCCAGTAATCCCATCTCAATGACCCCCACCCAAAAATGTATAGTCATTAGTATCTACTTGTTATAATTAACTGGCTTTTTTTTTCTGTAGCTTGCTTATGCAGATGCCCAAAGATTGCTTTGAGTTGCTATAAATGTTAAACTTGGCAGAACAGAACAGTTTTTGTTTGCATTGACATTGAAGGTCTTCACATGGTTTTTCCCTTTAAAAGTCTTTCCCCACAATCCCCCTTCATGGCATTCTCAACTTTGATTCAGAGATTATTCATCCTGCTAGCAGATAATCAATAAACCTTTTAATTATAATTGGACTGAGTCTGTGGTCTTTTCCCATGGCTCACAAACTCCACAACACAAGGTGGATTGAATTTTCTTTATTTAAGATTTACTTTATTTTATGGATATTACCTTTTTCCCTGCATGTATGGCTGTATACCACATGTATATTTGTGCCTCAGGTGAGTAATTGGTACTCCCAGGGTCAGAAAAGGCATCGGGTCCTCAGGAACTGGAGTTAAGATAGTTGTGAACCACTATGTGGGTGATGGGAATTGAACTCAGGTCCTTTGCAAGAGCAATAAGTGCTCTAAACTGCTGAGCCATCTCTCCAGCCATGGATTGAATTTTCAAGGCCAAATGCCAGAGAGGAGAAAACAACCTGCAGAAGACAGATGGGCAGGAGAGTGCTCTGGAGAGCTGCAGACAGCTTCCCTCATACTGTATGTGCATCACAGTGGGACCCTGTATAAGAACACTATGGAAACCTTGGGAAAGTATGTGCAAAACTGTTGACTTAATAGGACCCAGAAACACTTCATATTTCCAAATAGATGAGTAGAACACCAGACAGTACTTGATACTTTTTAATACAGTGTTAATAATACAGCAAAATTAGCCTTAGACTAAAAAAAAAAAATCCTTTTAGTTTCACTTAACAAAGCTCAAAAACAATCCTTGAACTATTAAACAGTTTCCTAGAATGAAAATATTTATAGGAATCCAAAAATATCCAGAAGTACAATTGGCGATGTATGATAGCCAGTCAAACATTACCAGATGGGAGCTGGAGAGATGGTTCAGTGGTTAGGAGTGCTGGCTGCTCTTGCAGAGGGTCCAGGTTTAGTTTCTAATGTCCTTTTGTTCTCTATGACTACTCATAACTCCAGTTCCAGGGGATCTGACACTACTCACCATGCATGTGGAGCACAGTCATACATGCTACAAAACACTCATACATATGAATTAAAACAAATTAATCTTTTTTGAAAATTAAAATGATTAAGTATGCAATGGAAGCAAGGAACCAAACCTATCATGAAAAAATCAACAACTAAACAATAAATCCAGAAATTATACTAGCCTAGGCAATTAAACTGTTATATTATCATTTCATACTTTCAAAAAGATAGATGATGAATCTGGGACTGTTAAGATATGCCTGTAACCCAGGTTACACAGGAGGCAAAGGGAGAGGACCACACATTTACAACCAGATTATAATGCAGAATAAATTCTAGGCCACTTTCCGGCAACTTAGCAAAACCTTGTGTCAAATTGATTGAAAAGAGAAGGCTAAGGAAGGATGTAGCTCAGTGGTAAAGTACTTGTATAGCATGCACTAGACCTAAGTCTCCTGCATGGTGAAAATAAACCAAGACATTGTTAAAACTGACTCTTAAAATCTGGTGCCAAGACTGGTGATATGGCTCAAGGGTAGAGTGCTTGCCTAGCACACAAGAGGCTCTAGATTTGGTCTCCACCCCCACAAAAAGGAACAAACAAACAAACAAAATGGTTTGAGAAAATATGTATTAGATGGAATTAACAGCAAATTGGACCCTGGAAATCAGTTAACCCAAAGACAACCATAGAAACCATCTGAAATGAGTCATGAGAGAATTAACAACTCAGAAAAATAATTGGTACAGGAGGGGTCTAATTATATAATAATCTGTCCAAAAAAGAATAAACAATAAGAGCTACAAGTATAAGCTAGATGCCATATGTCACTCTATATCAGAAAACCTGTGTCAGTTCCCTTGTCTCTGACCTCATTAACATGTTTATCAGACTGGAATCCTTGAATGACACTATCAACCTTATTACATAAATGACACTTAGAAAACCCAAATTCAGCATCAAGAATAAATAAATAAATATGTAGTATATATGTATATATGCGTGTGTGTGTGTGTGTGTGTGTGTGTGTGTGTATTTTGTCACACAGCACTCGCCTACTTCAGTAGTATCTGCGTGTCAGGCTTGAAGGCCCGACCACAGATCTGAGGTGTAAGCTTCACAGAGAGCCAGTCTCCTGGAGTATTCAATAGCTGACATCTCCTAGCTCTGTTGTGTTCCAGATTGGTCTCTGCTAAAGTCTGTGGAGAGATCTGCATGCTTTCTTTATTCAGGCATAAAGGTGCCCTAAGAAATATTTCGTTATTAGCTAATACTGAGATTAAATATTATTTCCTGGCCTCCACAGTGTTTCAATAATCCTAATTGATTTCCTAGCTGTAATTAACTTGGAATTTTTACAAGGAAGCTGTCTTACCAAACAGTGTCTCCAGAGTTAGAGATAGCAGTCAGGCACTAATTATCAGAACAGTCCCACTCAAAGCAGAATTGCTTTACTAACCAGAGAGACGTTGTAGGGCTTCTGTCACTAATTATCTATATTACGGCCAAGGATATTCTCAAGAACTACTAGAATACGACCTTCAGCTGCTTGCCTCAGACAGACCCAGAGAATTTATCTTGGGGCTACCAAAATAGTCCAAGAGGAAGGACACCACTGCTCCTCTGCTTTGCACCTGACTGCTTATTCTTATTGACCTTGATGTGGCTGTCTCCTGCCTACGTGACTTCTGTCATTTGCCCTGTTTTTCTGTATACTATATAAGCTTGATTTTACTTTGTACAATTACACTCAGATACCACACTTCTTTGTGTCATCTCTGTTTGTCATTAGCCGAATTCTTTGCCCACCAGGCCAGAACTCTAATCACCCCTCGGAACAAGGGGTCCCCGAAGCAACCTAGTCCGTGACAGTATTTATTTTGAGACAGGGATTGTATGTGTAGCCATGGCTGTCCTGGAGCTAACAGAGACCTGCCTGCCTCTGCCTCTGGAGTGTTGGGATTACAGGCATATGTCACCAAGCCTGGCTATTTTTTTAAAACTTTCTCTATATCCACAATGGTCTTGATGATCTTCCTGCCTCCACCTTCCAAATGCTGAGGTTGCAAGCATGTACAACCTTGCTGAGTGTACACAGTGTTGAGGATGAACCCAAGACTTCAAGAATGCTAGACAAGCTGTCTATGAACTGATTTATATTCTCAGCCTAATAAATATTGTTTTCAAGAACACAGCAGAATATTTACTAATAGAAACTATATTGTGGGCTTTTAAAACAAGTCTCAATGAATATAAAAGGATTTCTACAATATAATCTGTGAGCACAAATAAGATTAAACAAGAAATCAAAAGCAGAAAGCTGTCTGTGAAACCCTCAACTATTTACCAACTAAATAACACATTTTCAAGTTACAAGTAGTTCAATGAAGAATTCAATAAGAAATTAGAAAATAATTTGTATTGTATTAAATATAAAACAAACACTCAGGACTGCATCAGTGGCTCAGGGATTAAGAACACTTGCTGTTCTTGTAGAGGACCTAGAATCTATCACCTGGTGTATTGGCTGGTTTTGTGCATCAGCTTCAGTCAACACAAGCTAGACCCATCAGAGAGGAAGGAGCCTCAGTTGAGGAAATGCCACCATGAGATCCAGGTATAATGAATTTTCTCAATTAGTGATCAATGGGGAAGGACCCACCCCACTGTGGGTAGTACCATCCCTAAGCTGGTAGTCCTGGATTCTATAAGAAAGCAGGCCAAGCAAGCCAGTAAGCAGTACTTCTTCATGGCTTCTGCATCAGCTCCTGCCTTAGGTTCCTGAGGTACTTGAATTCCTGTCCTGATCTCTTTGATAACAAACTGCCATTTGGAAGTGTAAGCTAAACAAACCCTTTCCTTCCCAAGTTGCTTTGGTCATGGTGTTTTAGCACAGCAACAGTAACACTGAGACACATGAGATCTTATGCCTTTTTATGGCCTTTGTGGGAACCAGGAACACACATGGTAAGCATACACAAGTCCAGGCAAAAATGCTAACACACATAAAGTGAAAATAATATATCAATCTTTTTGTTCTGTCTTGTTTTGTTTTGTCGAGACAGGGTTTCTCTGTATAGCCCTGGCTGTCCTGGAACTCACTCTGTAGACCAGGCTGGCCTCGAACTCAGAAATCCACCTGCCTCTGCCTCCCAAGTGCTGGGATTAAAGGTGTGTGCCACCACCGCCTGGCCTAATGTATCAATCTTTAAAAATATCAATAATAACCTTTACTTAAAAACAAAACAAGAACATTCAGGTAAAAGCCTACAGTACTAAATGTGTATGTTAGTTATGAGAAAGGGTCTCAAATCAGTGGCCTAGACTTATATCTTGAGAAAACAGGGAGCCAGATAGTGGTGGCACACACCTTTAATCTCAGCACTTGGGAGGCAGAGGCAGGCAGATTTCTGAGTTTGAAGCCAGCCTGGTCTACAGAGTGAGTTTCAGGACAGCTAGGACTATACAGAGAAAACCTGTTTCAAAAAGCCAAAAAAAAAAAAAAAAAAAAAAATTTAGTATATGGGGAAAGGGGCGTCGACACTTTCCACATTCCATTGTGCATGTGTGCTGGTCTGAGGGCAACTCAGTGGGGTTCATTCTCCCCTTCCACCTTTCCATACTTCTGAGGATCAAAATGAGTTCTGCCAGACTTGTGCAGAAAATACCTGCACTCTCTGAGTCATCTCACTGTTTCAAGGCTTTATTCCTTAAAAATAAGAAAAGAAAAGAAAGAAGAAAAAAAGAAAAGAAAGAATGAAAAGAAGGTGCTGGTGAGATGGCTCAGCAGGTAAGAGCACTGACTGCTCTTCTAAAGGTCCTGAGTTCAAATCCCAGCAACCACATGGTGGCTCACAATCACCCATAATGAGATCTGACACCCTCTTCTGGTGCGTCTGAAGTCAGCTAAGTGTACTTATGTATAATAATAAATAAATCTTTGGGCCAGAGAGAGCAAGGACTGAGCAAGTGAGGCTGACCAGAAGTGAGCAGAGGTCCTAAAAGTCAATTCCCAACAACCAGATGAAGGCTCACAACCATCTGTAGAGCTATAGTGTGTACTCATACACAAAATAAATAAGTCTTAAAAAAAAAAGAAAGAAAAGAAGAGAAAGAAAAAGAAAAGGAAGAAGGAGGTCAGGGACAGCTTAGTTGATAGTGAGCTTGCTTGCCTTTTGTGCATAGTGAGCTTGCCTTTTGTGCATGAGGCTAGCCTGGTCTAAAGAGTGAGTTTCAGGACAGCTAGGACTATACAGAGAAACCCTGTCTCAAAAAGGTTTCTCTGTATAGGTTTGAGTCACAATGCTACAAGACAAACAAACAAAGGAACAAAAGCCCCAAAGTGCTGGTGAGATGGCTCAGTAGTTCCTCTTCTGGAGTGTCTGAAGACAGCTACAGTGTACGTACATATAATAGTAAATAAATCTTAAAATACTAGAATTTTTTTTTATTACAAAAAAAGGATATGGGGGAGATGGACATGTTTAGAAATAGTTCTTTGGTGCTATCCCAATCTTCATAGCTCTCAGTCCAGAAAACACCAAACATGAATCAGCAGCCGCAGTCCAGTCCACTCAGCAGACACCACACAGGAATTGGCAGCTGCAGTCCAGTCCTCTCTGCAGACACCACATAGGAATTGGCAGCTGCAGTCCAGTCCTCTCTGCAGACACCACATAGGAATTGGCAGCTGCAGTCCAGTCCACTCTACAGACACCACATAGGAATTGGCAGCTGCAGTCCAGCCCACTCAGCAGACACCACACAGGAATCAGCAAGGGCAATTCAATCCAGATGAAACTTGGAAGCTCACCAACAGCCCAAGTACACCTTGGAAGTGGCAAGAAGTTACAGGAACCCAAGAATTTCTTTGTCAAGTTTCTATCAAGTCATCACTAGGGAAGCTCAGCAAACCAATGTAAGGTGAACCAATACATGTGTATCATCAGCAAAGCATAGTGAAGTGGAGCAAAGCAAATCAATACTTGAGGTCCCACTGTCTGTGGGGTCATAGTTACAGTCCTTCTAAATATCATTCCTCCTTTCACATGTCTGTTATCACAAAACATCCTTTCACTTGTGTCTGCTTCAGGAAAGCATTCTTTCATGTGTCTACTTTAGCAAACCATTCTTTGGGCTTCTGTTGACAGAGTCGGAATGTGCGGAGACCAGGATGGTGTTGCTCAAGAGCCAGCAGATGATGGTCTCACCAAACTCATCCCAAGGAAGAGTTCTGTGGAGGGCCTCGAGCCCACAGAAAACAAGTGTCTGTTAAGAGTCACGGATAGGAAAAGGAAGATCAGTACCATGGTGAGTTCCAAAGAAGTGACTAAGTTTCAGATGGCCTATTCAAATCTACTGAGAGCCAACATGGACGGGCTGAAGAAGAGGGACAAGAGGAACAAGAGTAAGAAGAGCAAACCAGCACAGTGTCAGGCGTGGCCGCTACCAATCAGCCACACAAGTGCAGTTTTCCTCTGCTGCTTTCAGCACCTCTGTATGTAACTGTTTTCACAGAAGGATCCTTTAAGAAAGAAGGATTGGGATGGTCATGGGCTAGTTGTGGTAAGAAGCCAGTTTTTGATTTGTGCTGTATGTCTGGATATTCTTAGATTCTAGCCATAAGGTTTCTAGTCATCTTTGAGGAGCTATGCATCATTATTCTCCAGGCTAGCTGCTGCTTTTCCTACCCTATTTATGACCATAACTACTAACTCTAGATGGTACAGTTAGTGATTTTTACCTTGTCTTCGAGATTACTGTAATAGTTTTATTAAAAGTAGTGTTATCCAAAAAAAAAAAATTCTTTGACCTGTGTGTCCCAACAAAACATTATTTGACATAACTAACTTGCCAAATAAACCAGAAGTTTCCACTTAAGGTTCCTAGCATACAGCCACCTTTAAGTCCAGCTCCTGAGGATCCAACACCATTTTCAAGCTTCTTCAGGCACTGTACTGATATGAATAACACATGCTCACACACCATACATATACATATAATTAAGAACAAATATAAAAAGGATCACAGGATTTCATATGTCACTACACCTGTTTTGTTGTGCTTCCATTGTGCCTAAGTTGCTTTGTATTTGTGAAAATATGTGGGGCTCTGCTGGGTCACTCTAGTCACCCTGGTGGTGATGGTGGTGATGGTGGTGGTAGTTGCTGCTTTCTCATCTTCTTCATCATCCTCTTCCTTCTTGGCTTGTCCTCCCCTCTCTCTCTCTCTCTCTCTCTCTCTCTCTCTCTCTCTCTATCTATATATTCCCCCTATCTATATATATATATATGGGATATATATATATATATATATATATATATATATCCTGGAATTTTGTGTCTGCTAGGATGGGCCCTCTACAACCATGCTATATCCTAAGCCCTGAGCCTTGGCTGCTGCTATTTCTTCTTCCTCCTCTCCTTCCTCTTCCTCTTCTTCCTCTTCCTCTTCCTCTTCCTCTCCTTCTCCTTCTCCTTCTCCTTCTCCTTCTCCTTCTCCTTCTCCTTCTTCTTGGATTTTCAAGACAGAGTTTGTTTGTGTAATCCTTGTCTGTCCTAGAATTCACTCCATACACCAGGCTAGCCTCAAACTCAGAGATATACCTGCTCTGCCCCCTGAGTCTTGGCATTAAAAGTGTGCATGACCATGGCCCAGTACATTTAAATGCTTGTTTATTATCTTATGTGTATGGTTGTTAGACCGCATGTATACCTGTATACCGTGTGCAGTTCATGCCTTCATGGTTACGGGATCCTCTAGGACTGGAGTTACAGACAGTTGAAAACTACCATGGATGTGCCAGGAATTGAACTTGGGTCCTCTGCAAGAGAAGCTAGTACTCTTAACCAATGAGCTATTTCTACAGCCCCACCCTGGCTTCTTTAGGTCACTTCTCTCAGGCCATTCATACTATATCCAGAGATCTAGATCTTTCTATTGCTCTTATAACTCGCTAAGGTCATGTGAAACTCTGAGACTTTTCCATGCTACTCTAGGGAACAGTAGAATTGTGTTACTTCCTCCCCTGGCTACCCTGGGACTAGGGTGTGGAGAGGTCACAGACTAGTTTACCCACGAACACCACTAAAGCATCTATTGGGCTTGCTGCCTTTTGTATCCTCTATCTAAAAGGATGCCAAGGTTCACATTGTAATTGGACTCTCTCCAGAACTGAAGGCTCTGCTCTAACCACACCCCATCAATCAAGCCTGGACTCGGTCCATTCTCCTTGCTTCCCCTCAACCCTTTTCTACTTCCTATACATCAAGCCAGTCTTAGGCCCAGAAAGCTCCTTCTTTTCCATCATGCTTACTTGCAGTCCAAAGTTCTAACTCTGAAAAGCCAAGATACTTATTTTTTAGCATGCCATGTCATTTCTGTCCAGAGTTGGTATGTGAAGCCATGAGTTCACTGAACTGTAGGAGAAAAAAAAAAGGGTGGGGTGGAGAGGAGGGACTGAAATGGAACGGAATGGTTTAATTTACTTATTCTTCTGAAAATTAGGATAGATATTATGAGTAATCTAAGAATCTTCTGGAAGAAATTTGACATTTTCATAACTAGGAACAGAAGACATGTAGGTCTCTTTCTGGAAAGAGGGAATTAGTACTCAGTTCTGAAGAAGAGACCTGCAGTCACTTCTGCCTTCTCTGTCTGAGCTGAAGTGAACCAGGACTGATGGCACACATAGAGCAAGATTCCTCACATATCTGAAACTTTCTGCTTACAATTCTTTGCTTTCCCAGCTCATACAGATGTTCCTGGGCAAACTTCCAGGGGAAAAAGAAAATTGTGTGTGTGTGAATCGAGGACCCTACTTAAAGACAACTAAATTCTTGGACTCAATTGAAAGAGAATCTTGTTTTTCTTGAGGACCCCATGTGTTTCCACAAAGGGAGCGCAATGAAAAGACCAGTGCAAGGAAGGAAACAGAAGAAACTCATCTTTCCAGCTCTGGAGACACTTATTTAAATTTCAGTTTCAGCTGTGTCACCAACCAGTTACACAAACAAAGGAAACACTTAACCTTTTATGTATCATTTTATCTGTCTATAGATAGAGCATCGTCCCCAAGGAACCTACATAAAGTTCATAAGGGATAATAGGTCTGCCAAGATGGTTCACTGGGTAAAGGTACCTATGCCCAAGCCTGATGACCTGAGTTTAATCCCTGGGACCCATACAATAGGAAGAGAGACCTTACTCCTGGAAACTGTCCTCTGATCTCCACATGCACATTGTGACACCCCTCGTAAATAAATACATGTAAAAAAATTAGAAAGGAAAATGCGATAACATAGTTAAAGGACCTCAAGCTGTTTGTCCCTGTATAAATACACAGCATTGTTCTTGGGAGTGTGATTGTTTCCTGTATGGCCAAATAGGCTAATGGATTTCCTGCATGGTGAGAGTGCATATGCACAGAGTCTAGCTGCTGTGGGGGTCCCCGTCCAGCCAAGCTCAGTTTCCTCCTTCATGCAAATGGTTTTATTTTGTGATTTGGCACTGCTTCAGCTTGAACTGGCATTGGACAGATTCCATCCAGGAAGTGCTGCCTAGCTGACTGGAGTCTCTTGAGATAAGGCGTTGGAAAATATTATCTGGATCCTGTACATCACAGATAGGGCTTTGCTGCCCTTGGCCTTTAGCTTCAGCTTTTATAGTGCCTCATTCTGTCCTGTCCTCACCTATCACTGTTTTCTCTGCTTATGTTTATAAATGTGCTCTTACACTCCGGCCCAGGGCTTGGGCCTCTTCGTACACCATCCATCACCAATTTAACCCAATCCTCTACTTAGACATTTACCTAGTCTCTTTTTAGCTGGCCACAAGGCCTGTTGGGTAATTTGCCTTTGTAAACTTCTCCCCAATTTAAAACCAGAGGGGAAGCTATGAAGAAGATTGATAGAGACTATAGAGGAAAATGGGGGTAATAGTGGTATCAGGCCATCGCATATGTACTGATTCTCATGCCCTCAGACATTCCCATTACTCACACGTGCCACACACGTGTATCAAGGATATATACAGACATGTATATTGACGTAATCACATAAACTGATATACACTCCTGTGTCCACAGATACACACACCTTTGGTCAGAAGGTCTCACCCAGGGAGAAGGCAAAGTGATCATTGTCTCTGATTCATTTTTATTCTCCAAAGTCTGAGACAGACTGGAAAGAATTTTACACAGGAAAAAATTTTAATTTGAGGGATACAACCTCTGTCTTTGTTGCCCCCTTGAATGATCTAAGACCACAAAAGGAGAAGGAAAAAAGGTCTTTTATTGACTGTCTCTGTGCACTGTATTGCCTTATTGCCTTGGTATATGTCATCTCAAGTCTTCACCAATCTCTGTACACTGAGAACATTCTTGTCCTTACTGAATTGTAAGACTACCCCAATATGAAAGTCTAATCGCCGAGATATTTAGTCTCCATCTATTCATCCAGGACTCCAGTCTTTCTCAGCTATACCAGATACTCAGGGGTTATCTCTCAGTTATTAGTTACTATTGTGCCCTGTGACTAAAGTCCTGACAGAAACATGATGGGAGAAGAATTTATTTTAGATCACAATTTTAGAGGTGATAGTCTGTCGTGAGAGGAGGGGCATGGTGGAGTAGAGTAGAGCAGTTCACATTACTGCAAGAAAAGGTACATGGGCCGAGCAATGGTGGTGCACACCTTTAATTCCAGCACTTGGGGGCAGAGGCAGATAGATTTCTGAGTTTGAGGCCAGCCTAGTCTACAGAGTGAGTTCCAGGACAGCCAGGACAGCCAGAGAAACCCTGTCTCAAAAACAAAAACAAAAACAAAAAAACAAAAACAAAGGATACATAGGAAGGAGCCTGGGTTGGAGAGATGGCTCAGCAGTTAAGAGCACTGACTGCTTTTCCAGAGGTCCTGAGTTCAGTTCCCAGCAACCACATGGTGACTTATAACCATTTGTAATGGGATCTGATGCCCTCTTCTGGCATATCTGAAGACAGCTACAGTGTACTCATATAAATAAAATAAATAAATCTTACCCCCCAAAATAAAAGGAAGGGGCCAAGATTGGGGAGAAGTTACGCAGGCAAATTACCCTACAGCCCTCAAGGACACGGTCCCCAGTGACCTACTTCCTTCAACTAGGACCTACTCCTATGGTTTTCCATCTTCCTACTACCAGACATTTTAGGATATAAGCCTGGGCTCTGACAGCTCTAATAAGCTAAGCTTGACCATCTAGTCTCAATACACCAACTAAAGAGACAACAGGGAAAAGTAGAGGAAGGAGGTTTATTCAGTGTGGCCACATTGGGAGGTGAACAAATAAGAAGGCCCAGTCCCACAAGACCATCTTCAGGGTTTGGATATTAACTTTAGGTTTAAACAAAGGACAAAAGGTATGCTTCTCCAAGGAGCCCTGGTCAGTAGTGGTTCTGGGTTTATTAATACAACTTTACTCCTGTCTGTCCCAAATGGCAACCTCACAAGTTGTCAAACATGGTGAAATCTCTTCCTGGAAGACAGGTTCCTTCCTCTGGCTGGCACCAGGGTTTACTGGAGCCCCAATGTTTCCCACAAATATACTATGAATCACAAATATTCTTTATTTTTCTTTTCTTCTTTCTCTCTTTTTTTCTTTCTTTTCCTTTCCTTCCTTCCTTCCTTATCTTTTCTTTCTTTCTTTCTTTCTTTCTTCCTTCCTTCCTTCCTTCCTTTCTTTCTTCCTTCCTTCCTTCCTCCCTTCCTTCCTTTCTTTCTTTCCTTCTTTCTTTCTCTTTTTTTTTTTTTTGAGACAGGATTTCCCTGTATAGCCCTGGCTATCCTGGAACTCACTCTGTAGATCAGGCTGCCCTTGAACTCAGAAATCCACCTGCCTCTGCCTCCCAAGTGCTGGGATTAAAGGTGTGCGCCACCACTGCCCGGCTAATCCCAGCTCTTAGGAGGCAGAGGCAGGTGGATTTCTGAGTTTGAGGCCAGCCTGGTCTACAGAGTGAGTTCCAGGATAGCCAGGACTACATAGAGAAACCCTGTCTCAAAAAACCAAGAAAAAAAAAAAGAACTCGGATTAAAGGCGCGTGCCACCATTGCCCGGCTATTCTTTCTTCTTACCTTTCTTTGTATGTTTTTTTTTGAGTCAAGGTCTCACATACCCAGGCTTGCTTAGAACCTACTATGTAGCTGAGGATGACATTTGGCTTCCTGTTTCTACCTCCTGAGAAGTGGGATTATAGATGTGTACCACCATGCCTGGTTTTTTCTATGCTAGAGATCAAACCTAGGGTTTCACACACATTAGAAACACTATCAACTGAGCTATCCTTGACCCCATGACAGTCCATTTCTGCCCTTTTTTTCCTTTCTTGCTTCAAACCTTGCTTCCTTGCTTGCTTCCTCCCTTCTTTCTAATTTTAACTCTCTCTCTCTCTCTTTTTTCACACACTTTGTTTTTTGTTTTTTTTTTTTTGTTTTTCGAGACAGGGTTTCTCTGTGTAGCCCTGGCTGTCCTGGAACTCACTCTGTAGACCAGGCTGGCCTCGAACTCAGAAATCTGCCTGCCTCTGCCTCTGCCTCCCAAGTGCTGGGATTAAAGGTGTGTGCTACCACCGCCCGACTGGCTAATTTCAACTCTCTTAATAGACTATTGGTCTTGGATTCTTGTTTCAGGGTTCAGTTCTAGGGAGTCCAGATGAAAGAATACACTTTCCAGAGAGAAACTGATCCCTGTGGTGTACATAGGACTGAGTTCATGATACACCCTTCCCATCTGCCACTCTTGTTTCCTTCCAGGAACATCCTCCTTTGTGTTGACTTACGTTTAAGGAACACACATCAGTCCACTGATATACCCATGATCCAGATTCTGAATTCAATTCAGCCTTATCATCCTGTTACATCTACCAGAGGAGGGAACTGGGGATTAAGAAGGAAATTGTCTATTTTTGTTGAGATCTTGGTTGGAACCTAAGGGACTCTATCTATAGTTGCTTCAGGATAGGCATTTACATGTGTGTGCTGGATGAGCTATGGGGGCATCTTGTTATTCATACCAGTGCTGTGGTGACTCAAGACTGGAGCTTTAAGAAGACTTTCCTAATGCTGGGCTACCTAACATTTACACTTACACACTCTTTTTGTCTCAGAAATTTTTACATGACTCTGAGTATATAGATATATAATATAGACACACAAACCAAACATTTACTGATAATAAATCCCCCAAAATTTTACTTAAAAATTTTACTTGGGGGCTGGAGAGATGGCTCAATGGTTAAGAGCACTGATTGCTCTTCTGAAGGTCCTGAGTTCAAATCCCAGGAACCACATGGTGGCTCACAACCATCCATGACGAATCTGACACCCTCTTCTGGAGTGTCTGAAGACAGCTACAGTGTACTTTCATATAATAAATAAATAAATCTTTAAAAAAATTTTACTTGGGACTGGAGATACAATTTAGCAGTTAAGAACATTTACTACACTTCCAAAGGACCTGAGTTCAGTTCTCAGCACCCACTTTCTGTAACTCTAGCTCCAAGGGCTCTGAAGCTTCCTTCTGGCCTTCACAGATGTAGTAGTTTGAATAGGAATGGCCCCCACTGGCTCAGATATTTGAATGTTTGGTCATTAAGGAGTGGTGATACCTGGGAGGGATTAGGAAGTCAGGCCTTGTTGGAGTGGGTGTGGCCTTGTTGGAGTGGGTGTGGCCTTGTTGGTGGAAATGTGTCATTGGCTTTGGACTTTCAAAAGCTGAATAACTCAGCTGGGCTGTAGTGGTGCACACGTTTAGTCCCAGCTCTTGGGAGGCAGAGGCAGGCGGATTTCTGAGTTTGAGGCCAGCCTGCTCTACAGAGTGAGTTCCAGGATAGCCAGGGCTACACAGAGAAACTCTGACTCAAAAAACCAAAAAAAAAAAAAAAGCTGAATAACTCATACTGCTCAATACAAACTATCTTAAAAAAATTTAAAGTTGACCAATATGCCAAATGCAATGGTACACGCCTTTATTTCCAGCACTCAGAGGACAGAGGCAAATAAATCTCTGAATTCAAGGCCATCCTGGTCTATATAGTTATTTTCTAGAAAAAAAGTTGAATAATATTTTTAATTTCTAATTGTCAATGCTGAGACTATTCCTTTGCATAAATATGTAGTACAATATGATAGAAGTATGTTTAAGTGTTATTTCAGAAAAATATTGGAAATTCTGTCCTAATCCTAGGCCAAAATTCATGTACACCTTTTTGACACTTATTTACTTATGTTTATGTATGTCATAGTGTATTTGTGGACATCATAGAACAGCCTGTGGAAGTTGTTCTTCTTCCAGTGTGGATTCAAGGGAGAGAACCCAAGTGACCAAACTTGGTGGTCAGCCATCTTGTTGGCCCTCAAACAGTCATTTATAAAATCAAGTATTCTAACACAAAACCAACTCAAGTATATATACTAATTATATGCTGAGAATTGATGGCAGGAAAATATTAAAAGAGTTTGTTTTCGCTGGGCAGTGATGGCACATGCCTTTAATCCTAGCACTTGGGAGGTAGAGGCAGGCGGATTTCTGAGTTCAAGGCTAGCCTAGTCTACAGTTCTAGGACAGCCAGGGCTACACAGAGAAACTCTGTCTTGAAAACCAAAAAAAAAAAAAAAAAAAAAAAGACTCTTTTCTTTATTATGTTTCTATAAAAGGATAAACTACTTTGTACATATAATAAAAACTCTAATTCATATTATAACATAGTTTCCAATCAGAGCTGATGTGCTTAAGGCAGGTTCATCATTGGTATGTGGTATGCTGACGAATGTGGTGGGAAGTGCATATATGTTCTAAACCAAGGTTATAGTTAAGATGCATGATACAACACACTGAGCATGCCCAAAACACCTAAGAATCATCATGCATTTTATTTTGAATTATTTTTGCACATTCAGAAACCCTTTACCATTACTAAATTTTGTTTTGTTTTGTTTTTGGAGACAGATTTTCTCTGTATAGGTCTGGCTGTCCTGGAACTGACTCTGTAGACCAGGCTAGCCTTGAACTCAGAAATCTGCCTGCCTCTGCCTCCCAAGTGCTGGGATTAAAGGCGTGTCCTACCACCGAATTTTTGAAACCCCAGTTATGCCTGACCCACAGTTTAAGAAGCTGGGAAGTAGGGACTTCAGGGAGAAAAATTATATTGGAACACTTGTCTTGGGCTGGTACTGTAGGTTATTTAGTAAGCTACTTGATTAGCACGAATAAAGCTCAGGGTTCTATCCCTGACACTCCATGAACTGAGTATGGTGGTTTAGGCCTGTAATTGCAGCACTTGGGAGGTAAAGGCTGAAGGCTAGATGTTCAAGGACATCACTAACTAAAGGCCCCGTCTCAAAACCAAACCAAACCGGAGGAAACTGAACCAGACTAAGCATCCTTCTCATAGATTACGGTTTGTTCTTTTAACTATGGACATATATTTCCATTCTATCTCAAAGCTACTTCAATGAAGTGCCAGAGCATTATTTATCTTCTTCCAACCTGCCTGAGGTTGGGCTGCAGAGTTTTAATCTCTTGAGTACTGGGATTCCAGCTCCACCAAAATATCTGTTGAGCTGGGCATAATAGCACAGGCCTGTAATCCCAACACTCAGAAGGCTGAAGCAAAAGATGGCAACTTTGAGGTGGCACAAATTCATAGTAAGTTTGAGGCTAGCCTAGGTTAAATGGTGACACCTTGTCTCAAAACCAACAAGTCTACTGAGTCAATGAAGAACATAATTCATCTTCACCAACAAAAATGTCCTATATGAAACTGAGACTTGCAGTTGCAGCTGTCTGCTTCTCTTGAGATCCTCTCTGCCAGTCATGTACGGAGCGGCCTGAGTAAAGCTACGGTAATTTTCTAAGTATTCCTGTCCATTCTGCCTTTGACTCACTCCAAGGCTTTCAGGAAAGTTGTCTTATACCATGAGGGGATTGCTGAATAATCTTGTCTACTTTTAACTTTTTAAAATACACTTATTTTTGTATGTGGGGATATACAAAACAATTATGCTCCAACAAACTTGCTGGAGTTGCTTCTCTTCTTCCTCCATGTGGTAGTCAGGGTTGGTGGTCGGTGCCTTAACCAGCTGAGCCATCTAAACACCCATCTAGAAAACCAAATCCAGGCCTTTTTTTTTTTTTTTTTGTATATTTGATTCACTCTCTCCCTCTCTCCTACTCTTCCCTCCCTCTCTCCTCTCCTTCCTTTACCCCCCACTCCCAGTGTGTGTGTGTGTGTGTGTGTGTGTGTGTGTGTGTGATTTTTCTCTCCTCCCAATGCCATTTGGAGTTTGCTGGGCTTGTTAGGCAAGTGTTCTAACCCTGAGACGAATCCTTAACCCTTTGTTTTTGTCTGCTCTTGTAAGGTTAAGATGTGTTGAAGGCTTTAGTTTTGAAGACTGGCTGGTTAACTAGTTGCATCTATAAATTGTAATACAGAGAAATCCAGGCCAGGCTTGAGAATTCACTCTGAATCCTAGGAATGCCTAGAGAATACTGAACCTCTGTTTCAAAGTACCTAAGACCTTTTAACTCTCATCAGCTTTTATTATTTATATAGCACCACAGTAGCTAGGGAGCAGATTACTCTAGCCAGGAGAAATCAATTTTACAATCTTGTCTGGAAACACAACAGAGAGAAAGAAGCCCCGGGGGACCTATTTGGTTTTACTAAGTAGCCATACTTGTCAGAGGCACCCCTGAGCAGCTGGCCTGGGGCCTACCTTGTTATTACTGGTGTTGCTAAGTTATAGAGATAAGCTGTCAGCTGTAGAGACAGCTGCTGGAGTCAGAACCATCCAGCCTTAGGCTAAAGTGGAGGCTAAATACATATGTGCACATGTGTTAAATTAGACATAAAGAGCACTTTTAGAAAAATCTTCTTTTCCAAGTCCCTGGTTGTTAGGTAGGTCTATGTATTTGTTTGACTGAGAAAAGTATTCTGTATTTTTCATGTGACCAAATTTAAAAAGGATTACATCAGGATAGTTGGATGCTATGTCACCTAGTGTAAAAATCAGCAGTCTCCAAAGAAACAGAGGGCAAAACACTTACTAACCAAGCCTGACAACTTGAGGGCCATCCCTAGAACCCATTGTAAGAGAGAACTGGCTTCTGAAAGTTACCCTGCCGGGGGCGGTGGTGGCATATGCCTTTAATCCCAGCACTTGGGAGGCAGAGGCAGGTGGATTTCTGAGTTCGAGGCCAGCCTGGTCTACAGAGTGAGTTCCAGGACAGCCAGGGCTGCACAGAGAAAACCTGTCTCGCAACAAACAAACAAACAAACAAACAAAAAGTGAATGGAGAAAATGGCTAGAGGAGAAATTTGTGTGAAGGACTGAGTAATCTTCTGTGTGTGTGAAGAGAAGTGAGAAGGAAGTGGTCACACAAATGAAGTGTGACTGTGTTTTGTCTCCAAACAATCCCAGTTGCTTAGAACCGTTGATTCTGCCTGGGCTTGACATTTCCTGTCTGTCTTAACATCGGTTCTCAAGATCTAGTAAGAGAAACCGATCCACCTAGATTTGCAGGCCGTCCTTTCTGCTGGTCTCTTTCTTTTTGTTTTGAGATGGTAATCTCTCTATGTTACATGAGCTAGCCTCAATTTTGGTCTCAAAGGATTTTCCTGCCTCATTCTCCCAAGGGATTGAGATCACATGGATATACCATCAAATCCAGAAACGTTATTATTGTTGTTATTAGCTTGGACAGCCATAGGGACTGAACCTAGGGCTCCATGCGTGCTAGACAGATGCTTTCCCCTTAGCGTGAGAATAGCAGCAGCTGCTGCAGTTTCTTTCTCCTCCTCCTCCTCTGCTTTGGCTTCTTCCTCTTCTTCTTGGGGCATTTACCTGTTGAGCCATTTCACTGATGAGAAAATGTGCTTTTTCACTGTTGTTTCTGAGTTTACACTGCCAGTAGAGATAGGTTCTCCAGGCAACCACTGATTCTAGGAATCTAGATAAGAACAGCTTCTGTACTGCAGGATAGAACTGCTGCATCCTAGACTCCTCCTAATGGCTACTAGAGTTAGAAGATCAGGACACATACAGCCACGTCTCCTGGGAAAGTTGGAAAGACTGGAAGTGAAGGTGGCAGGATGGGGTGTGGAACCAGACAGACCCAGTGATGGCTGGAGAGGTCTGGGCACCCTGGGAGAAATACTAAACCTATGTATAGCGGCTCCCCTGACAGCGTCCAGTTCTTTGTCCCATCGGAAAGCCAAATTCCTCAGTTGTAGTGGCTATTCCTGGTTGTCGACTTGACTCTATCTGGAGTGAACTGTAATCCAGAATTGGATTGACTCTTTCTGGATCACAGGGTTCACCTAGGATCCAGATCCTAAGGCTGGAAGACACAAATCTCTGACCTGGATTTTGACATTGGAGATCTTGAGGCATAGTGGCCATGAAAAGCTTAGACCCAGGCAAGGTAGTACATGCCTTTAATCCCAGGAGACTGAAGCACGGAGATCTCTGAGTTCAAGGTCAGCGTGGGACAAAACAAATCCAAGATCCAATCATGGTGGTACACATCTTTAATCTGGGCTACACCTTCTGCTGGAGACCTACATAAGGACATTGAAAGAAGGAAGATTCACTCTTCTTTGACTGTTTGCACTTACTTGCCAGCACATCTGTTGGAACCTACTTCTACAGGAGATTAGCTGAAACAACTAGCCTCATGGGACTGAGCAACTACTAGTCAAATAGAAATCCTGGTCTGGCTTAGTGTCAGGCTACCTTGAATGGGAAGAACTGTGTGATATTTGCAGTAAAGGAGAGTGGGGCAGAACCATGGAGAGAAATAAGAGTCAAAAACTCTGTTGGGCATTCCATTGTGCCTTGTAATCCCCACATCCCTACATCTATGCCCTGTGAAAGAACATTCAAGTATCTTTGTAACACTTTCCAGTTTTCCAGCACTTTTACTCTATAGCCCAGGATGACTTTGGACCTACAGGGTTCTCATTGTCGCAGTCTCTTTTCCTTCATCCACTTTTTGTTTTATTTGACTTTATATGTGGAGTATAATATAATTATAATTAAAGCTAACACAATCCAGTACATGTATAAACACTTTACACATTGCTATAATTTTAGTGGTTATGTAACTCTGCGTAAGAGGGCATCATAATTTGTTAAGCCAGTACTATTAGCATGTATATGTATCTATATATGTTTTTATACAGGCTCTTTCTTTTTTGTTTTTTTGTTTTTTTGTTTTGTTTTGTTTTGTTTTCTTTTGTTTGTTTGTTTTCAAGACAGCGTTTCTCTGTATAGCCCTGGCTGTCCTGGAACTCACTCTGTAGACCAGGCTGGCCTCAAATTCAGAAATCTGCCTGCCTCTATGTCCCAAGTGCTGGGATTTAAAGGCATGTGCCACCACTGCCCAGCTGACTTTTAGTTTTAAGTGTTTATCTACTTTGTTTTGAAAGACCCCCGTAGGGAGACCCTCACTCAAGTCTCGGGAGAACGGGCACCCAAGGAAACACGAGAGACCATCTTGATGTAAACACATGAGGTAGTTTTAATATTGGAGCTCCTGGTGGACCCATATCTCACGCAGGAGACAGAGGAATCGACCCTGAGGCTCAGGGGTTAGGGGTTTTTATAGGAAGGAGGTCTAGGGGAACAAAGGAATCAGCATAGCCTATACATGATTGCATAATTCAAATACCAGCTAGAATACATGCAGATCAGAGCATAGGGAAATTCCTAAGGGTGGTATTGAGGCAGCAGGGCATCTGGCTGACCTCCAACCATACCTCATCATTCAGTTGGGTCATCTTGCCCAGACAGGTCCCTGCTTGCCTGAGCCCACCCAGACATGTCCTATCTATCTCTTCTTGGCCTGCTAGTTCCCAGAATGTTCAACAGCTTGTTTGCTCATTCCCAGGCCTATGTGGGCAAGCTTGTGCTGGATTTTCAGACTTATAATTCTTCTACCTGGCCAGCACAGGTCTCAAGCTTTAGTTATTCCTTTTCAGTTTATGTGTATGAAATACAGTGTGAGTCTGGGGTCAGAGGACAATTAGGAAGAGTTGGTCCTCTCCTTCCATTAGATAGATCCTAGGTGGCCAGTCACGGTGGCCAGCACCTTTCCTTCTTGCTGGCCTTCTTTTTTTCTTCTTTTGTATTTTAAGTAAGACTGAAAAATATCTTTGCATAAAGCTTTCTTTATGTTTTGGATTATTTGTTTAGAACCCTCTATTTAGCAATTGAGCCATTAGGGTGGAACATTTCTACAGTCCACTGATAGTTTTAGCCACAATACTTAAAGGTGAACCTACTTTCTCCATCATCTATCTGAAAAACAGATGAGTGCCCAGGTCTAGCCTATCACTGTCAGCATCCAGCCTGTTCACTAGTCTATGTAGGTCATGTAGTCTTTTAATCTAGGCTTTAAAAAAAACCAGTTAATTCCCTTGTTTCCATCTGTTTCTCTTTGGTCACTAGCAGGTTACTAGTAAGTTAAAATATTTTACCTGTTTACTAATTCATATAATTCATCCTTTATGAATTAACCATTCTCTGACCCATGCTCCTTCAGTCATTGAAGCTTTGTGATTCTCATGTATTTTAGGGATAATTTTTAAAAATTACATTTATTTATTTATGTGTGAGTTGGAGGAGTGTGGGCAATTTGTGCTGGTCTGTGGGAGTTCTCACCTTTTACCATGTACAGTGGTTCCCAAACTGTAGGGTTGACACCTTTGGAGTCAAACAATCCCTTCACAGGGGTCACATATCCTGTATAGGTGATATTTACATTATGATTCATAACAGTAGCAAATCATAGGTTATGGAGTAGCAACAAAAAAAATTTTATGGATGGGGATCACTGCAACATGGAGCTCTGTATTAAAGGGTGGAAGATTGGGACCAGGTTGAGAACTTCTGATTCTGTGGGTTCCAGATAATGGAAGTCAGGGCATCTTTTTTTTTTTTTTTCTTTCTCAAGACAAGAGTTTCTTTGTGTAGCCTTGGCTGTCTTGGAACTTCTTTTATAGACCAGAGTGGGCTCAAACTCACAGAACTCCCTTCTGCCTTCCAAGTGCTAGGATTAAAGGTATGTGCCACCACCGCCTGGTGACAAATTTTAAAATATAATAAAATGATAAAAGTTGAGTATGTTTTTAAAAACATAATACAAGTTACTAGTGAAAAGAATGAAATTATTTTTGGGAGGTGGGGGGACATCTCATTTATTTGGGACTTAAAGTTAATGTTCTCTATCATCAAACTGATTGTCAGTATTATCTGTAAAAGCAAGTTACAGACCATATTTGGTCCTAGGATGGTTTGGAAAGCCAAGGTCCAGGAGTTGTATCATTGGTATTCCAAACTTTTCCCCTAATATCCACTTATCAGTGAGTATATACCATGTGTATTCTTTTGTGACTGGGTTACCTCACTCAGGATATTTTCTAGTTCCATCCATTTGCCTGCAAATTTCATTGAAGTCATTGTTTTTAATAGCTGAGTAGTACTCCATTGTGTAAATGAACCATATTTTTGTATCATTCCTCTGTTGAGAGGCATCTGGATTGTTTCCAGCTTCTGACTATTATAAATAAGGCTGCTATGAACATTAGGGAGCATGTATCCTTGTTATATGTTGGAACATCTTCTGGCCTAACCTCTGGATATGGTCTCAACAGGTTCTCCCTCCCCTTTGTTGGTTATTTCAGCTAATGCCATCCCTGTTGGACCCTGAGAGCCTCTTGTTTTCCTGGCATCTGGGACTTTCTAGTGGCTACCCCCAGTTCCCTATCCCCTACTGACTGGTGTGAGGTGGAATCTCAGGCTTGTTTTGATTTGCATATCCCTGATGACTAAGGATGTAGAAGATTTCTTTAGGTGCCTCTCGGCCATTCAGTCGAGAATTCTTTGTTTAGCTCATGTATTAGTCAGAGTTCTCTTGAGTCACAGAACTTATGGTAGTCTCTATATAGTAAAGGAATTTGTTGATGACTACAGTCTGTAATTCAACTCCCAACAATGGTCAGCAGCAGCTGTGAATGGAAGTTCAAGGATCTATCAGTTGCTCAGTACCACAAGGAAAGCAGGCAGAGAGTCAGCCTTCCTTCTTCCAGTGTCCTTATATAGGTCTCCAAAAGGTGTGTCCCAGATTAAAGGTGTGTGCCACCACACCTTTAATCCCAGATAACCTTGAATTTGGAGATCTTCCTGTCTTAATCTTCTGGGATTCATAGCCACTATGCCTCAAGATCTCCATGCCAAGATCCAGGTCAGAAACTTGTATCTCTCAGCCTACAGATTAGGATCACAGGTGAGTCTTCCAATTGAGGATTGTAGTTTATTCCAGATAGAGTAAAGTTGACAACCAGGAATAGTTACTACAGCTCTGTACCCCATTTTTGTTTTTTTTTTGTTTTTTTTTCCAAGACAGGGTTTCTCTGTATAGCCCTGGCTGTCCTGGAACTCCCTCTGTAGATCAGGCTGGCCTCAAACTCAGAAATCTGCCTGTCTCTGCCTCTCAAGTGTTGGGATTAAAGGCATGTGCCACCACCACCCAGCTCTGTACCTCATTTTTAATAGGGTTATTTGGTTCTCTGGAGTCTAACTTCTTGAGTTCTTTGTATATTTTGGATATTAGCCTTTGTAGTATGTAGGGTTGGTAAAGATCCTTTCCCAATCTGTTGGTTGTTGTTTTGTCCTATTGATAGTGTCCTTTGTCTTGCAGAAGTTTTCAATTTTATGAGATCCCATTTGTCTATATTTGATCTTAGAACATGAGCCATTGGTGTTCTGTTCAGGAAATTTCCCCACTGTGCTGATGTGTTCGAGGCTCTTTCACACTAACTCTTTGTTGTTCCAAAAGCAGGGGCCTGCTGTTGAGGCCTGGCTGAGTCTCTCTCTCTTCCTGGAGGCAGGGGGCCTGCTACTGAGGACCAGGTCTCTCTCTCTCCCCTGGGGCTGACCTGTTGCTGCACAGAGCATTAGTTAAAAAGGAGGTAATGTATAAATGTGTTATTTTATTGTAGGAAGGATAGAATATGCTGGTTAAGTAAAGGGAAGGAAAGGAGAGGAAGGAGAGAGAGAGAAAAGAGAGGAAGAAGACACGAGAAGAGAACAAAGAGCAGAGATGAGAGAGAGAGAGCAAGAGAGTAAGAGAAGAAGAGTGAGAGGAACAAAGAGCACAAGTAAAAGTGTAAGAGAGTGAGAGGAAGAGTAGAGGAGTAAGAGAGAACAAGAGAGGGAGGGGAAGAGTAAGAGAGTGAGAGTACTAGAGTAGGAGGAGAAGAGTAAGAGAATGAGAGAGAGGAAGTAAGAGAGTGAGGAGGGGGCAAACCACCCCTTTTATTGTATGGGTCATGGCATGCCTGCCTTGTGGTCAGATGATTATGTGTAGGCTCCAGCTAGAATGCTGGGAGCTTGAGGCATTAGGAGATGATAGAGCACACATCTCCTGCAGGGGCAGCTGTGAGGGGTTTGGGCTGAAATCTGAGCCATCGTCTCACAAGTTATCACCGAACGCCTACCATCTCTTGTGAACAAATTTACTTTGCTCAATGGGTCTCCTGGGTTCTCAGGTATCCGCTCTACTGGACTCTGACTGTCAGAATTGCCCACTGCCCCACAACTCTTGTATTAGTTTTGTTTTGTTTTGTTTTGTTTGTTTGTTTGTTTCTGGTTTTTTGAGACAGGGTTTTTCTGTATAGCCCTGGCTGTCCTGGAACTCACTCTGTAGACCAGGTTGGCCTCAAACTCAGAAATCTGCCTGCCTCTGCCTCCCAAGTGCTGGGATTAAAGGCATGTGCCACAACTGCCCAGCTAGTGTATCTGGTTTTATGTGGGGGTCCTTGATCCACTTGGACTTGAGCTTTATACAAGGAGATAAGAATGGATCAGTTTGCATTCTTCGACTGCATTTGTTGAATACGCTGTCTTTTTTCTACTGGATAGTTTTGACTTCTTCTTTTTTTTTTCTTTTTTTGAGACAGGGTTTCTCTGAGTAGCCTTGGCTGTCCTGGAACTCACTCTGTAGACCAGGCCAGCCTTGAACTCAGAAATCTGCCTGCCTTTGCCTCCCAAGTGTTGGGACTAAAGGCATGCGCCACCACTGCCTGGGGGCTTCTTTTTCAAAGATCAGGTAACCATAGATGTGAAGTCAAGAAAGTCCCAGATGCCAGGAAAACAAGAAGTTCTCAGGACCCAACGGGGATGACATTAGCTGAAATACCCAACAAAGGGGAAGAAGAACCTGTAGAGATCATATCCAGAAGTTATGGCCCTCGGCTGAGGGATGGAACCACCTCCCTATCTCAAAAATATTAGCACAGAATTGTTCCTGTCTAAAGGAAATGCAGGGACAAAGAGTGAAGCAGAGACTGAAGGAAAGGCCATCCAGAGACTGCCCCACGTGGAGATCCATCCCATCTGTAGATACCAAACCCAGACACTATTGCTGATGCTAAGAAGTGCTTGATGACAGGAGCCTAGTATGGCTGTCCCCTGAGAGGCTCTGCCAGAGCCTGACCAATACAGATGTGGATGCTTGCAGCCAACCATCGTACTGAGCACAGGGACCACAATGGAGGAGTTAGAGGAAGGACTGAAGAAGCTGAAGGGGTTTGCAACCCCATCGGAAGAACAACATTATCAACTAACCTGACTCCCCAGAGCTCCTAAGGACTAAACCACCAACTAAAGAGCACACATGGAGGGACCCATGGCTCCAGCTGCATATGTGGCAGAGGATGGCCTTATCTGGCATTAGCTGAGACTGGATTCCCCAGTGTAGGGGAATGCTAAGGTGATGAGGCAGGAGTTGGTGGGTGGGTGGGTGAGCTCCCTCATAGAATGGGGTAAAAGGGAATGGGATGGGGGTTTGTGAAAGGGAAACCCAGAATGGGAAGAACATTTGAAATGTAAATAAATAAAATAATCAATAAAAAAATAATTAAAAAAAAAAAAACCAAGGTCCAATGTCTACTATTTTTTGAAGTTTGATATTCAGAGAGTTTCTCAGGTTACAAGTTGCTGCTTCTCCATTCATATTTCTCATTATTTTCATTAGCTTTAACTAAACAAAACCACTTCCTATTTGCTTCAAAACACCTGCATTTTGTAAGCATGTTTTTGCTGTTGCTTTCATGTCTCTAAACACTGAAATAGGTCAAGGTTAAGGGCACATCCTTGAGGTTATTCTGAACTCAAAGCTATAATTAATCTGTTCTTCCTTTGAGCTCTCACAAAACAGGTGATGCCTATTTCTGGTCTCCTGCACATATTTGGTTTCTTATACTAGACTCTGGAATCCTTGACTATATAAGTACTTGATCTCTTTCATCTTTCTGCCTCTCTGGAACACACAAGAACAACATTCAAGAACTGAAAGATAGAATTCATGATAGAACTGAAGGAACATTTCTATTAGGGAAGGTAGCCTGGTTTCTGGCTCGAGAGAGGCATTGTGGAAAAACTACTGCCTAATTCCTGGGAGGCTGGCTCTAGGAACTCTTCATCCTACTGTTCTCCCATGTACTTGGAGGGATGATGGAGTGGCATTAACTTTTATGGTCTATGTGTACTATTTAGTTTAATTATATCTGTCAAATTCTTGTCAGAAAAACACAGGCCATAGTAGCTAATTTAAACAGCAGGAATTTTACACAAATAAACCCTCCACAGATGGGTTGGCAGTGGGAGAGCAATAAAGAAACAACTAGAAGCCTTTTGTCTTACAGGAGTTTGTCACAAATTAGACTTATTTTTTATTAATTTTTGATACAAGTACAATGGAATTTTTCAAAAGATATGGTAAAAACATGTGCTCAGATTAACATATTAAATAAAGCCTTTTGACAAACATCCTTTAAAAACCAGTGCCTGCCGGGCAGTGGTGGCACACACCTTTAGTCCCAGCACTTGGGAGGCAGAGGCAGGTGGATTTCTGAGTTCGAGGCCAGCCTGGTCTACAGAGTGAGTTCCAGGACAGCCAAGGCTATACAGATAAACCCTGTCTTGAAAAAGCAAAACAAAAACAAAAACAAAAACAAAAACAAAAAAACAGTGCCTGGGTCTGGGGATGTAATTCAATGGTATAGCACCTGCCTGCATGCATGAGAGTCTGGTTTCAATTCTTAACGCAATAAACAAGCAAACAAATAAACCCTGCCCATTCCAGTGTTACTAAATCTCAAATTCAGAATATAGACCTTAGACATCAGGCCTTGGTTTGGCAGACTGTGATGGTGCATGGCTCTAATCTCAGCACCTGGGAGCTGAGGCAGGAGGATTTAGAGTTCAAGATTTGTGTCTGGACTATGTATTAAGAGCCTGTCTCAAAACCAAAGCAAAAGGTAAATGAGAATTCTAATGGTAAGATCACTAGAGGATTTGAGTAAGTAGGTGGTAGGTTAGGCAAAGTAACAGTGATGAACTGAGATGTTTCTTTCTAAATAGAGCCAACAGGATTTGGTAGTTGACTGAATGTAGGGAATAGGTAGTATTCAGTATCAAGGATGTCAAATAGGATTTTAACTGAGGCAACTGGAAGGTGAAAGTGCCATTCGGTGTCTGTGAGCTAAACAGGAAAGTGCATCAGGAAGGCAGGTACAGGTTGGCTCCAGGTTGGCTCTAGGAAACAAGATAATCTTTGGATATCTTTTTTGACAGATACTAGGAAAGTATGGTTTAGGCTCCTCAAGAACGAAATGGCATGGGAGCCAATCTAAGGGTACTCTTATTTATTGTTAAAATAAGTTAACAAATAAAAAGATAATGACTATAATACATTAAAACTATGAGTATATAGCTATCCTTATACAAAACAAACCTTACTGGTCTCTCATGAAGCTAGAACATTTATTATTGTGAAAATTGTTAAGCAAAGAATTAGGCATATATATTGGCTTTCCCATACAATAAAATACTAGATTTAGATTCCATAATAACGTAGTTAGGAAATGACCGTCACTGTCTACTAAAACCATTAGAGAATGGTTGATGGGCAAGTCTACAACAAACAGATTAAGCTAACAGCATAGGAACCTTTCATCATTATCATCACTAAAAGTGGGATCTCTTGTTGCCATGTATGTACTTCTTAATGTGCTGCAACAGGAAGTACACAGCACTATGCATGTAATATTCCCACAAAGGAAAACACATCTAGTCTGGCATGGTGATGCATTCCTGTAATCCTAGTATTTGGCATTGGATTAGATAATTGAGTCTTGTGATGGCTATTCTTGCTTTTCAACTTGATTACATATGGAATTAATTAAAACCCAAAGCTGGAGAGGCATACCTTTGAGGGATTTTTGCTTAAGTGGGAAGACAGACCTTTAACTCAGATCTTTTGAAGTGGGAAGACCCATCTCTACTCCAGGGCATGATTTCTTTCTTTCTTTCTTTCTTTTTTTTTTAAGATTTATTTATTTATTATATGTAAGTACACCGTAACTGTCTTCAGACACTAGAAGAGGGTGTCACATCTCATTATGGATGGTTGTGAGCCACCATGTGGTTTCTGGGATTTGAACTCATGACCTCTGGAAGAGCAGTCAGTGCTCTTAACCGCTGAAGCTTTTCTCCAGTCCCAGGGCATGATTTCTGATGGAAGCCTATGTGAGGACATAGAAGAAGGGACCTTTAGCTCTTCACCTGTTTGCTTTCATATTGATAGGCTCACTGGCATTAGAACCTACTTCTATGAACTTATGGGGTATACTGAAAATCAGTTGAGACCTCCAGCCTCATGGACTAAACAACTACTGGATTCTTGGACCTATCTTCACAGTCAACCATTGCTGGATTAGCTGGAACACAGCCTGTAAGTCATTGTTATAAATCTATATCTACAGAGATTCATCCTATAAGTTATATTATTCTAGAGAACCCTGACTAATACAGGCCTCATGATATCATTCTTCACGTTTCCCTTCTCTAGTGTTTACTGCAAACTGGCAATAGTATCTAAATGTTTGGTGAGTGTCTTCGTCAGAGTTTTACTACTGTGAACAGACACCATGACCAAGGCAACTCTTATAAGGACAACATTTAATTGGGGCTGGCTTACAGGTTCAGCAGCTCAGTTCATTATCATCAAGGCAGGAACATGGCAGCATCCAGGTAGGCACGGTGCAGAAGGAGCTGAGAGTTCTACATCTTCATCTGAAGGCTGCTAGCAGAATACTGGCTCCCAGGCAGTTAACACAAGGGTATTTAAGCCCATACCCACAAGGCCACACCCACTCAACCAAGGCCACGCCTCCCAACAGTGCCACTCCCTGGGCCAAGCACATACAAATCATCACAATGAGAGATGGTTTGGTTCTGGATCTCCCTAAAGTAGGACCCAGCTGGCTTGGAATCATGATCCTCCTGTTCACTTTCCCAAGTGCTGTGGTGCCTGATGTCAGCCTCCACATCTTGAGGTAGCACAACCATTTGATCCATAAAATAGTTTTAGGAAACAGAGGTTCTAATAGACTAATTTAATTATAGCTGGACTTGGTGTAGTGGGTATTTCTGGTTGTCAACTTGACTATATCTGGAATGAACTACAATCCAAAATTGGAAGGCTCACCTGTGGCCCTAATCTGGAGGCTGAGAGATATAAGTTTCTGACCTGAATCTTGGCATGGAGATCTTGAGGCACAGTGGCTATGAATCCCAGAAGATTAAGATAGGAAGATCTATGAGTTCAAGGTCATCCGGGATTAAAGGTGTGGTGGCACACACCTTTAATCTGAGCCACACCTTTTGCTGGAGACCTATATATAAGAAGGAAGGCTCTCTTCTGCTTGCCTTGTGGGACTGAGCAATTGCTAGATCCTTGGACTTCCATTCACAGCTGCTGTTGACCATTGTTGGGAGTTGGACTACAGACTGTAAGTCATCAATAAATTCCTTTACTACATAGAGACTACCATAAGTTCTATGACTCTAGACAGCCCTGACTAATACACTTGGATTTCAGGAATAGTCACAAATTCTTCCCTTTTCTTTTTTCTTTCTTTTTTCTTTTCATTTTTTGAGACAGGGTTTCTCTGAGTAGCCCTGGCTGTCCTGGAACTCACTCTGTAGACCAGGCTGGCCTCGAACTCAGAAATCTGCCTGCCTCTGCCTCCCAAGTGCTGGGATTAAGGCGTGTGCCACCACCGCCTGGCTCAAATTGACAATTTTTATTTTTTATTTATGTTTTTTTTTTTTTTTCAGAGACAGGGTTTCTCTGTGTAGTCCTGGCTGCCTCAAACTCAGAAATCTACCTGCCTCTGCCTCCCAAGTGCTTGGATTAAAGGGATAATATTTATTTATTTATTTATTTATTTATTTATTTTTCGAGACAGGGTTTCTCTGTGTAGCCCTGACTGTCCTGGAACTCACTCTAGACCAGGCTGGGCTCAAACTCAGAAATCCGCCTGCCTCTGCCTCCCAAGTGCTGGAATTAAAGGCGTGTGTTACCACTGCCCAGCTCAATTCTTCCCTTTTCTGAACCCAGTCCTCTTTGACATTAATTTTAATCTCTTCCTACATGGTCTTGCCTTGTGAGTCATAACTTGCTTTGTCAATGTCACAGTTGCCAATGTGGAATGAACAGAGACTTGAAAAGTCTTAAGGCTTGCTTTCCTTTTGGGATTACTGCTACTGTCACCATGTGAAGAAGTTCATATGTGCCTAATGGCTGATGCAATGTCTATGCCCTGTTGGCTTTTATTGCTATAGCCAACTTTCAGATGTGTGATAGAGGCCTGATGATCTAGTCACCAAGCAGACCATTCTCAGCTCCCTGCAGACATGTGCAAGGCCAGCAATGAGCAGCTGGACTTCTCTAGACCATAAGACCCATACAATTTGCCCACCCAACTGCCAAGTAAGCAAGTATTTGTTAGGGTTGGGTAAATGGCTCAGTGGGTAAGAGTACTTCCTGTGAAAATATGAGGACCTGAGCTTGACTCCCTGGCGTCCATGCATTCCATGCATTCCATGCAGAAAGCCAGGAATGGTTATATGAGCCTATAAGCCAACATTTTGGGGGGCAAAGTGTGGCTGATCCCAGGAATGTGCTCACCAGCCTATCATTAACCACAAGCTTCTAATTTCATGAGAGACCTCAACTCTGGCAAATAAGAAGGACAATAGGACAATAATAAATGTGCACCCATATGCTTGCATGCACACATTAAAATAAAGATATATATATATATATATATATATATATATATATGTTGGTTTTTTTTCGAGATAGGGTTTCTCTGTATAGCCCTAGCTGTCCTGGAATTCACTCTGTAGACCAGGCTGGCTTCAGAAATCTGCCTGCCTCTGCCTCCCAAGTGCCAGGATTAAAGGCATGAGCCACCATGCCGGCGAGATAAATTTTTTTTTTAAGACAATTACTATAAAGTGTGTGTGTGCGTGTGTGTGTGTTTGTTGTGAGGCCTACCTGCACAGGTCTGTCTCCTGAGCACTGAGATTAAAGGCATGTTCTACTATGCCTGGTTACATTTTTTAAAATTCTTATATATGTGTACATATCTGTGAGTGTGTGCACACATGCACTCAGGTATACAAGGTGGTCAGAGGAGGAGACTGAATCTCCTGGAGCTAGTACTACAGGTAAATGCCATCCCCCTGACATAGTGCTGGGAATCAAACCCAGGTCCTTTACAAGTGCACCAAGTGTTCTTAACTACTCTACCATCTTTCTAGCCCTGTTTATTTTATATCATTGTGGTAAAACATCATAATCAAAAACAACCTCAACAGGAAAGGAAGAATCTAGAAACGGAGGGCACATCTGTGACCCACATCTTGAGGCTGGAAGACATGCACCTTTAATTCAGCTCTTGAGACACACCTTTAATCTGGGCCATACCTATATTGGAGGCCTATAGCTATAGATTGGCCCATTATATTAGCATGGTACATGTTAAAACAAATATTGGTCATATCCCTTATCCATTTGTCCATACGCGTTGCTTATCCTTTTAATGGTCTATCTTTTTCACTTGGTATTCACATTTTCAAATACCAAGGTTTCTATCAATACCTGCCTTTCTTGCATTAGGGTCTGGTATGGCTTTGTTCACTTCTTTTGTTTTTTTTCAAGACAGAGTTTCTCTATGTATCCCTGGTTGTCCTGGAACTCACTCTAGACCAGGCTGGCCTCGAACTCAGAAATCCGCCTGCCTCTGCCTCCCAAGTGCTGGGATTAAAGGCGTGTGCCACCACCACCTGGTGGCTTTGTTCACTTCTAAGACTAATCTTTGTTAAAACAAAACAAAACAAAACAAAACAAAAAAACATTGAAGAGCCTTTTATAATCTATGTGAATAAGGTGGACTTTTTCAGGTGTCCTCAATTTTGTCCCAAGTTTTTTTTTTCTTTTGTTTTTTTTTGTGACAGGGTTTCTCGGTATAGCCCTGTTTGTCCTGGAACTCACTCTGTAGACCTTGTATATCAGAGTGCTATCCATCACCTAGCAGCTGATCTTTTACTATATCCATCCCCTCTGCTGTATTTTACTGTTCAATATTTGAGGCTTCTTCTCTCCACCATTGCAGCTGTCACCAATCCTTCCCAGTCTTGGAGAATAATTCCATTTTGAATAGCTCAGTTATTTAGAATTTGTTTCACATATGGCAAATGCATCCCATATAAAATCATAGCCTCTTTAAAAAAAAACCACTTTAGATCTGTCATTTGTGTAGGATGCCATCTTATCTTGTCATAACATTGTTCCAACCATTAATAGGCATATACTGCATGACTACTGGGAAAGCTGATGGGAAGCTTCATTTCTGCAGGCTGCCCCTTCTCCAAGTCTGGCAGTGTGGTTTTATCAAGATTAACTCTGTCTCAAAATGGGCTATGATCAGATTGTCCTCCTGCTTTTTTAGCTCTTCTCTGACCTGACTACCCTGTGGCACAGTTTCAATTCCTCTTTCCTCCTGGGGGAAACTCCAGCTCTCTTAATCAGTCACCAGGTCTGAGCCTTCTGTTCTCTCTTCCCTAGTGCTCTTCAGTTCCCAAGTGTTCCTACCTCCACCCACAACCTCGTTGCACAGCCAATCCTGTAATCCTTTCAGAAACAAGAGCAGAATGGTTCTTTTTGGGTTCTTATTTCAACAATTTTATGTTTCCCAGGCCCCTCCATTTCCACCTGTGGTTTTTCCAACTACTCAGCCATTCTTCCAACCTTTTTTTTTTTTTTGAAACAGAATATATAAAGAAAAGAAAGAAAAAACAGAAAATCTCTGCTGGGAGCAAAGTTGAGGATATCCCAACAGTAGCAGCTGTAATAATTTTTTTTGCTGGTATCTTGAAAAGGAATATTCATGCTTTTGTTCCCTGCCATCTCCTCTATGGCCTTTGAAATCATATTTAATTTTTGTCCTTAACTTTTGAACCCCACATTGGGTGCCACTTGTAGCCAGTCTTTCCTATTTTTTCTGTTCTTTTTTTCTACCCTTTATTCCTCAGTTTCACTCCTCTCAGTAGATAGGAGAGATGGAAGGATAGAGGAAAGGAAGAAGGAAGGAGGGAGGAACAGAGATCCCTGAATTTAATTTCTTTCCTCTTTGAAACTCCAACCAACCCCCTTGAATGACCACCAACCACCAACCCCCTGCCTTTCATGGTCCTAGCATTTACATATTCTCTGAAAGTCCCAGAATTCTAAATGTGACATAATTGCAGAAACTCTGCAGCTGATAAAAATCACACCTCTGCTCGAGTGCAAGGCAAATCATAGTCAGCTGCCATGTGCTGACAGTCTGAAGAAGCCCTGTGTCCCTGCACCTGAGATTAAAATGAAAATGTATTCTTATTATATTTCTATGTTTTTAAAGGAAGCCAATATTCCATAATTGCCACTACAGGTCTATTTCCAACTAACTCAATATTGGACAGAATTACTTTTTTTCCTGGAAGTAGGACTGTGTAAATACTTCAAGGCCTATTTTTTTTAAAGATTTATTTATTTTATGTATATGAATACACTATTGCTCCTTTCAGACACACCAGAAGAGGGAATCAGATCCCATTACAGATGGTTGTGAGCCACCATGTGGTTGCTGGGAATTGAACTCAGGACCTCTGGAAGAGCAGTCAGTGCTCTTAACCACTGAGCCATCTCTCCGCCCCAAGGTCTATTTTAGTCTGTTTTGTTGGCTATGGGGCTAGAGGCTCACCTAGGTTCTTCCAGGTTGCCATGCTATTTTTTTTCCCCTGCCACATGGACCTCTTTATAGCCAATGTAAAAAGTGAGTTTTGTAGCTAAGCTCGATAGCACAAGCTTGTAAAGGAAGGACTTAGGAGGAAGAGAAAGGAGGATGGAAGTTCCCAGCCAGCCAAGTTGCAGACCCTGCTCTGCAATAAAGCTCCATCCTTAAGGACATTGTGAGTTTGAGAGTGAGTCTCATACCAAGAAATCATTTTCTATGATGTAACATAATCACGAAAGTGATTATTTTACGGTTAACGCATTAGAAACAAGTCAAAGGGTAGAGATTGCACAAAGGTGTAATGTAAATCCTGGGGAAGGGGTGACTATGAGAACCACCTTAGAGTTTGTCCACCACACCAGCCTTTCCTAATAGTCAAAGATGAGCAAGTAGGATGTGATTCTGTTCTCAAAGCTGAGTCAATGGACTATCTTTGTAGAGATGAGTACGCCTAAACCTAGAGGAATTTATTTGGAAAGGACCACAGGATCAATCAGATTGATTGATGGAGGGTGATGTTAGAGAAACAGCCTTCTGAAACATCAGAATATCAGGATACTGGATTTTTTGTTGTTGTTTTTTCCCTACCTATACTGGGTTACATGGCTTTGCAGGGGTGAACTAGTAATTCATTTTTGTTTCATTTTGTTTTGAGTCAGTCTAGTGTTTCTCTTGAATTCTCTTGACCCACTCTGTTTATGTAGTTTTGGCATGAGACTCAGGACTTTGTATATGGTGGTCAAACACTCTACCAACTGAGCTACATTTCAAGCCCCAAAACAAAAACAATGTTTTTTAAAAAAGATTGTAGCCCTTAGAAAAAAAGAATTTCAATCTTCTCCTATGTGGCCATTCCCGATTCAGTATGTGTTTCTGTTCTTCTTGACTAAGAATGTGCTGGTCCTATCATGTAGCAGAGAAAACTATAAATAGTGGCAACAGCAAGGACTAATAGAAAAAAAGAGGCAGGCAGAGACTGGATTTTTGGATGGTGGCCTTGCCTTCTTAGAAAGTGTACACTTCATCTTGAGTTTTATTTTACTATTCTAAGCAAAGACAGTATTTCAAAGATTTTTTTATGAGAGTGTTTGGGGAGATGGTTCCTAAGAGAATAAGACTTGATGCAGGTGAACTAGTTGGGAGACTTTCCCAGTTAAACAGAAGTTAAACAGGTGACAGAAGGTGAAACTGGGTAAGTTAGTACCAATGGGATGAAAAAGAGAAGGCAGACTGGAAAGATATCGAGTTTACAGGGCAACAGGCCTTCTTCATTATTAGATATGAGAGATGAGAAGAAGGAAGGAGCCAAGGATGGCGTTCTGTTTCTACCGAGTCAACTGGAGGGCTGGGGAGGACCTGGGATAGGGAATGCAGAAGAAAGCTGCATGGGTTGTCCAACACATTGCTTATGTGTGTGGGTTCTGGCCTTCGTTTGAGTTCTCTTTGCACTATAACTCACTCTGTTCCCTCCACTGTACAATGAAAACTGTAATGACCTCATTGTGTATATATGAATTGGATGTAGTGTCTGAAATGCAGTAGGCTCCATTGTATTAGCCATTAGCTCAGAAAGGATTCAGGGAGGAGGCTAAAGACAAATGAATGAAACAGGCAGGAAAGGCTTCCGGGAATGAACTCCGGTTAGGTCAAAGAGGAAAAACAGCGTTGTGGCAGACTAGCTGAAGCCAGAAGGAGGCCAGGCATGGCTGAGCTGTCTGCCACGTGTTCTTAAAGCAGATGAGTCATTGGAAGGGGCAGGTCAGGCTGCCCAGGCCGCAGCAGGCTGGACCGTGTCTACAGGATGACTTCATTGTCAGTGGGAAGCCCAGATCTTCTGAAGCTTTTTTAGTCTCCGCACCCTGAAGGAATACATCACTTCTTTTACAGCACTTTACACACTGTCACACCGTGCAGAAGTGTCAAAGGCAGTGTAAACTAGACAGAGCGACAAGAATGGGAATCCTCAACTAGTGGGACTGTTGATAGACCTGTGACTGTTCGTTTCCCTACACCTCAGTCTCCTTATTTCTAACATGAGGATGAGCTAACTAGGTGAGCATCTGCTGGCGAATAGTGGGCTGGTGTCGCCCCTCCCGTTGGAAGTCTTTTCTCAGCCTGGACAGCGTTCAGTCCTGCAGGCAGTGTAGCAAAGGGATGAATGGAAGAATCAAAGAGCGTCCCGCAGCCGACGCGGACGCGCCGGGAGCCCCGCCCCCTTCCGCTTCAGAGCGCGCGGCGGGTCTTCG